>MCJB01052035.1:15335-42714 GCA_002018475.1 Nicotiana obtusifolia
GGGGGGGGGGGGGGGTTGACTATACAATGCCAAATGTTTTTTTGGAATGCCTTTCTCAAATGTAATTTAAGGCTAAAAATTTGATAAATTCCTATTATATGTTATCGCCTAATGTCAATTTTTCGAGTTAATTCTTTGGATAATCACTCAACTTACGGGAATACAATACGAAAGTAACTTTTGTTTGAGTTGGGACAACAAAGTCATGCACCTATTCTTTTTTTACTCGAAAAATAAATAACATTTATTTGACATGCCATGAGACTATCTAGTTATGATTGCATATTCAAATATACATATTTGATATATATATATATATATATATAAAAGACCATCTAAACTTCAAAATAGTACATTTTATGCGACTATCTAGTTAGTGCATCTTATTGTTAATATCTGTTTTTGAATATTTAGCTTATTTAAATTCAACTTTAAAATTTTATTTTTCAATTATTAATTAAAATTTATATTATTATTCTTATTGATTTGTCCTAATTCATAGGGGTATCATCACTTTTAACCTGCGCCAGAAACTATTTATATCTGATAGTCAAAAAAGTGTATGTAACTTGTATAATTTTTATATAAAACATACAAAATGTATATATATACAAAAAATTATACAAATTTTATACATTTTTTGGCTATTATTTTTACAGCAGCTATACATTATCATTTTTCTAAATTCTTATTAGTTTTGTCCTAATTTCCCATGTGTCCTTTTCTTAAATGGCCACTTGGATTAACCACATTTGCAAACAACCCTCCTTTTAGTAGTATAGGTTTATATATGAATTTATTTTGTTAAAGTTAAAATTTGTTATTTAAAAATTAGACCAATTTTTTTATGGTGTGGGTTAAATATGTATAAGAGACATGAGTTAAATGAGTTCTATCATTCGCAAAATATTTGACATGGCATGCCAAACGTGTATTCTTTATTTTCTCAGTAAAAATTTAATAGTTGGGTGGCTTTTTTTTATTTAAAACCAAACAAAAGAGTTATATTGATTAATAGAAAATCTGTATCATTAATATATATAACGGGACATGTTTTGTTTCTCTCCATACATAGCAGGGCTACTTCTCTATTGCTCAAAGCATTAGTACAAAACGATAATATAACAATAACTACGTCTCAGTCGCAAAACTAGAAGAAAACTGGCAATAGACTAAAATTTAAAGAATCCTAGTAACAGACAGCACCTATTTCGGGATCCATCTTTGTAACTCAACTCTCAATTAGCTGCTCTCAATGTGTTTCCAACGTCAAGCACAAAACGATACTTCACATCCGATTTCAGAAGACGATCCAAAGCTGTATTCACATACTCCATGGGCACAACTTCAATATCTGGTGTAATGTTATGCTTTGCGGCGAAATCTACCATTTCTTGAGTCTCTTTCATCCCTCCTATGCAACTTCCAGCCACTATCTTCCTTCCTGTTTTCCACATTATATATACTTTAGTCTTAACTTTTTTTTTATTCGAAACAGTGTTTCCGTGTGACCTATAGGTTACGGGTTCGAGCCATGAAATCAACTATTGATGCTTGCAGCAAGTTAGGGTGCATACATCACACCCCTTAGGCTGCGACCTTCCCCGTACGCGGAATGTTTCGTGCACCGGGTTGCCTTTGCATAAAAAGATATATATGGACAGAACTAGTGAAATTATATGCTTACCCAAAAGTAGAGGAAACACTGGCAACTCCACTGGTTTTTCTGGTGCACCAACCATAACAAGCTTACCATGAGATTTCAATAAGCTAAGCAATGGAAGAATAGGGTGAACAGCAGAAACAGTGTCAATTATTCCATCCAATGTGCTCATTGCAGCCTGTTCATATTAAGCAAATAGACAAAAGGTTAGCCTCTGTTATCATATAGGAAAGAATTTTTACTTTGTCAATACAATTTAGCCGGTTTAAGGTTATTCATCTATGTTTTCCAATTACCTTATGTGGAATGATATGAATCTACTATTGTAGGTCAATTTGACGTGATAGTGCAAATTCTTGACACTTTCTGTGTACGAAATATAAATTCTTTACACTATCATTCAAATTAGGAATGTTCAAGTTATATTCACCTGCATCTGCTCAGTATCGCGGCTGATCAAGAAAGCGTCTGCACCCAAACGTTCAATCGCTTCTTGCTTCTTACTAGCAGATGTACTGATCACAGTTACCTTAGTTCCAAAAGCCTTAGCAAATTTCACAGCCATATGACCAAGACCACCAAGACCAACAACACCAATGTGCATTCCAGGCTTGTAGAGTCCAAAATATTTCAATGGACTATAAGTTGTGATTCCAGCACATAACAGAGGAGCAGCTTCCATTGGCAAATTCTCAGGCCAATGAACTACAAAGTGCTCATCAGAAACCATGATATCGGAGTAACCTCCGAATGTAAGGGTCCCGTCTGAGTTATAACCGTTGTAAGTAGGGATCTGACGAGGACAATAATTCTCGAGATCATTGTCACAGTTTTCGCATTTGCTACATGATCCTACCATGCATCCAACACCTACTTTATCTCCAACCTTAAATTTTTGCACTTTGCTACCAACCTCCGTTACAACACCAACAACCTCATGCCTGTAATAATATTAGAAATTAGTGACACTTATGTTTATATATAGATTCTACACATGTTCTGCTAAATTTTAACCTACTACTTCGAACTTTTCATAAATCAGAATTTCATGTAGAATTATGGATTTAAAGGGTAAATTTCATAAAAATGGTCATATAACTATGTTTTTTCTCACACAAAAATCATAAAACTATCACTAACCCACACAAAAATCATAGTTACTGAAAAATACAGTAGTATTTTTTTTATTCCATATTTATTATTATTACTATTATTTATTTTGAATCTATTTAATATATATACATATATATATATATATATATATATATATATATATATAGAGCAGCTCCTAAAAGTAATAGCAGGCAAAAATATATCTTTTGTATATATGCATATAATATACATATTTTATATATTTTTTGATTACCGAATGCAATTAGTTTCAACCGACTGATAAATTCTTTGTCCTTAAATAAGAATTACCCAACCCAACCCCACTCAATACCCATATACATAAAGTATCGCATTTTAGGAGATTCACTTTTAGTATTATTTTCATTTATGTATATGAGTATTGGATCAGGTTGGATCGGGTTAAGTTGAGTCATTTCTATTTTAATTAGGTTATTATTTATTAAACTGTAAATAAAGAATAAAAAGACATAGAATAAAAAAATATTACCGGAATTGTGTTTTTCGGTCACTATGGTTTTTGTGTGAGTTAATGAAAATTTTACGATTTTTGTTTTGGTGAAAAAGGACCTGATTAGGCTCTTGACCCCTCGATTCCCGAGAAACTTGGTGATCTCGAAGTTTTTCGAAGCCTGATTAGAGTACAACTGGTTAGGGGGCATGGGTTTTGTCCCGGTTGGGGAGCGGAGGTACATGTGATATTTGTGGTAGCGGGGTAGAACTCGGAAGGCTGGCCATTATTGTGTCCTTCCGAGCGAACGAGGTCGGCTCGGTAACCGAAGACATATAGTTATATGATCATTTGTAAAGTTTATCCTGGATTTACATGTCATTGGCAAAAATAAAGGAAGGAAAAATCAGATCTTACCCAGGTACAATGGGATACTTGCTATTTCCCCATTCATTCTTGAGTTGATGAAGATCAGAATGGCAAATTCCACAATACATAACTTTAAATTGCACATCTTTTTCACCAGTCACCCTGCATCCATTTAATACAAAAACTCCCACATTTCAGTAACCATTATCAAAATTACAACAAAAAAGAACATTAAGAAAAACCATTATAAAGAAAAGCTAGCTTATGAGACGAGGATTGCCCAAGACTCATATAAGGAGATAAAAAACCTCAAATACCACCCACCGACGTAGGACAACAACTCAGTACATACTCACTCACTGCACTCTGGAGCGTGGATAACATAAATGAGGGCCAACAAACTCAAAAACTTACTTATGAGATAAAGAATTACCCAAAATTATATAAAAATACCAAAAAATTTAAATCCTACCGACGTACACAACTCAACAGTTTCAGAGACAAGAATCTAAAATTGCACACCTTCTTGAAAAGTTGAAAGGAGAAAGAACACCAGATGTGTCTCTAGCTGCCCATCCAAATGCCTTAATTGGGTGCTCAATCTCGTATGATTTTGCCATTTTTAATAAATCGGTATATATTTCTGGGCAAAAGAAAATTTATGCAACAATAGTAGATTGAATAGAAGAAAATAATGATACCCAAGTGAAAATGCTACGATCCCATTATATAGGCTTTTCAGTGTATGATAGATGACGTCATCGATGAGGTGGGCGAAGGAGAAGATGACGTGGAACAATCCAAATTAGATTTTGCCTTTCTTTTGCGGTTCGGTAGATAGATGTAGAATTATTCTTCTGTTCCTTTTTACAGGACTTTTTGTTTTATTTTAAAGCATTTCACATTTATTTACACCATTTCTGCGGAGTGATAATTTTATAATTTTATATATCGTTGATAATAAAATTGAAATTTCGTGTATATTTTCTTGATTAGACTATGTTCAAATTCTATATACGAAAAATTATTTGTATCTATTTATGCAGTATAATTTCTTAAAGACGGGTATTCGTTTGAACTTAATTTGTTTAAGCTAACTTCCTCCACTGCCAAACATAGAGTCGGCTGTACAGTCAATCCTCTCTATAACATTTTTATCTGTTCCGTTATTTTTTTGCTTTTATGATAAATGACTGTTATATATCTCCAATTATTTTTTGGCTGTCATGGATAAAAATTATCCAAAAATTAATTATTTTTACTTTTTCAATCTTACGTATAAAAGATAAGAAAATTATTTAAATTAAAAATCTAAAAAATATGTATATTTCACTAGTTAAATATTGAAGAAAGCTAATACATTATTATTAAATTCCTAACTAAACGTAATAAAGATTTAAACTCTAAGGCACACGTGTTAAAGCAAAAATAATTTTTTTCAAGATTGATGGATGAACTTTCTAATTGTAGCTTGTTTTGTAGATTTTCATTCTCTTACTAGCGATATAAGATTGAAACTTGAATTGGCACTTGTCAAAATTTTCAGCAAAAAGATGTTTGTTAACTTTCCCTTGAAGACTATTTAAGAGCTTAACAGTTAAATTTTTTGTCTAAATACTTTTTGAAATTTTTTCAATGAAAAAGATATTATGTGAAAATCTTCAAATCTCTAATCTTATGCAAAATAGAAATTTTGTTTAATGAGTACATATTTTTAGAATTACTATTAGTAATCTTTAAAATTCTATATAGCTATTATAGAAGAGTTATTTTACAATGATCAATTCTGTTATAAATGTGACTGTTGTTGTAGGTAAAAAGCTGTTATAAAGAAGTAAAAAAAAGGTGCGGGAAAAAAAGTAAAAGTACGACTCCCTCCTTGTGGTGAACCAAGTTAATGAAAATATAACTTAAAAAATTAGGTTTGAGAAAAAATTAGCTATCATACTGAATACTGTTATATATGGATGTTGTTATAGAGATATCTGACCGTATAAACTTTTGTTGACCATTATACAAAATTTTGCTTAAATTTCTCAAAAAGAACAAATTTTAAAGAAGAACTAATAGACGTCATGGAAGGTACAAATATGACAAAATTCTAAGTTAGTAGTGGCTAAAGAAGAGCCACGAAGTTAATGTGAAAGTACACATTGTGAAATTTCGACCACTTGGTTATACTGTTGCAGTTTTCTTGTGTGTATTGATAGTGACTCAATTCTAAAAGCAGCTTTTCAGGTTGAATTAGATCTAAGATTTATTTATTATGGTATTAAAGTCAGGCTTTTCTTAATTATTGCTATTGATGTTGGATTCTTATTTATGTCGTCCACGCTCCAAAGTGCAGGACTGAATGTGAGGGGGTGTTGAATTGTCCCATATCGGTAGAATTTGAGATCTTTGATTTCCTTATATGATCTTGGACAATCCTCATCTCATAAGCTAACTTTTAGAGTTGAATTAGGCACAAGATCCATTTATCGTATAGACATCTCTCTTTTTCGTTCATGTCTTTCCAACATGTTCCCACTCTTTTCTAGTGTTATTTGTGTTTTTCACTTTTGTTTTGGAGGGGGAAGGGGGGGGGGGGTGTCAAACTGTGATATGTTACAAATATTCCTATCTTAAAGTTATTTATTTATGGAGTTAACGGAGTCAAACACTCTATGTTATTCTTTTTATCTATTTAAGTTTTAGTGGATAAAATTATTTGATATTAATAAGAAATAACATGTACTCAGTGCAATTAATCGAGGGCGCAACACTCTTGTTATAAAAAAAAAGGTTATTTGTGTTAGGGAGTATATATTAAGGATTAAAATAGTACAATTTTTATGCCTTAAGTACTCCTATTTAATAATTTTCTCATATTATTATTAGGGGTGTTCATGGTTTGGTTTGGATCGGTTTTTCTCTAAAAAGAAATCCAACCAAATAAGTCGGTTCTTTGAATATTGAAACCAAATCAAACCAATTAAGTCAATTTTTTATCGATTCGGATTTTGTCGGTTTTACGGTTTTTCGGTTATTTGTCGATTTTTTTCTTAAATATGAGACATACACTACCAAACACATATTCCGAAGACTACATTTTTAACATTAAACTATCAAACCAATTGCTCTTTGATAAATCTATCATTTACTTAGCAAAAAAAAAATACCAATTAAACTAGAATATAAAAGCAAAGAATTATATTATTATACTAGCAAAGAACTAAACTAAAAATGCAAACGACTAATATGTATTATAAAATTTTAGAAACTTGATATAAAAATATACAAAAAGAAAAATACCAATTAAACTAGAATGTAAAAGCAAAGAATTCTATTATTATAATAGCAAAGAACTAGACTAAAAATACAAACGACTAATATGTATCATAAAATTTTAGAAACTTTATATAAAAATATACGTATATGATAAAAAATTTAAATAACTACTTCTATATTCGGTTTGATTAGATTTTTTCGATTATTTTTTTTATCAAAATTGAAATCAAATCAAATTTCATCAATTTTTAAAATTCAAAACCAAATTAAACTAAATCTAAAAAATATTTATTTTTTTATAATTTAATTTAATTTTCGATTTGATTCGATCTTTCGTATTTGTATAAACAACCCTAATTATTATGTCATCAACTGATATTGATAATTATATGTGGTGCAAGATTTTTCCTTTTTAATCTCCGATTTCATATACAACAACATGGAACATTAATAACTTTTTAAAAGGGGATTTCTTTTTCTTTTTATATGATAGCATTTTTATATAATAACACTTAAAAGTCAAACTTTTTTCGGAATTAATTTTCATATTATGTTATAATATATGTTTTCTATAATACCATTTCGTTATAATATCCAAAAATATTCTAACCTAACAAGGCGGTTATAGAGAAGTTTGATTGTATCTATTTTTATAGGAAAAAAAATATTTGTAACTTTTAAGTTGTATATATTCATAGACGTGCATTGATTTTCTTTTATTTCATTTGTGAAATTGAAAGAAGAATTATGATTGTAGAAAAACTCTCTTCAAAGAAGACAAGGGCCATAACCTAGAAAACTACATATCATGAAACTCCTAAATTACTTTTCGATTTTTTTATTAGCCTTTGAAGTCATCGTACTACGATCAAGAACCTATAAAGTTGAAATGTTGATTTTGTCTTCGCGAGTCATCCCTCTTTGTGTGAAATTATTTTTTTATTAATCTATTTGTAAAATGAATTTTACTTTTTATACGTGAAAAAATATAATTTTATATTTTTTTTACTTTTATTTATAACTATAGAAATATCATGACATATTTAAAATCACTAACTCCAAAAGTTTTTGTTTGTTTAATTTTATCTCTATGTACAGTTAAATACGCCACATATTTTTTGGAAAAATTACTATATTTGAGAAAATTAAGTTTAAAAATTATAAAAATTCAACTATTGTGTTACGCAAGCGAATTTGCAATTATAGCAAAGCGTTAATTAAATTAGGAATTAAATAAACTACTAAAATAATTTAATATTAAACATTACGCTATGCAAGCAAGTCCGTTAAAACGCTTTTATTATTTTAAAGAAATAGGCCATGATGGCATTGGGCCTCTTACAAATTGTTATAGAGAAAGAGACTAGCATTATAGAATTTTTAGGCTACACTATGAATGAGGTCCAATATTTTTATTTATTTTCAAAAATAGCCTAAGAGGAAATTATTCTTAATTAAAAAGTGACATGATTAATAGGCTTCTTTATTCCAAATCAAACAACCAGTTCTTTGAATTTGTTAGTCTACCTATTTAAATATTTAATAAAGATGGACATCACTTTATTTATTACCAAAATTTAATGGTAGTCAAGTGAAATTAAGATAAAGAAATATATTGACAAGCCATCCTTAATTTTATCATCTGACTTGAGCATGTGAGTTATTGTAGTAAGCACAAATGAGCTATTAATTATTGGCACTCTGAATAGTGAGCTAGCCTCGAGTAATCAAATGATTAAGAACAATAATTTCATCTTAAAATATTACAAGTTCGCGGGATTTTACTCAATTTTTTTATTCGATCATCAAAAATAGAATTGACTTTCAATAAGCGAAATATATCATTTAAGTTGAAACAGAACGATTACAAAGCCTTATCTCCCCAAGATCATGCACCTATTTGACAATGTCAAAGATCAGATGAGACGAGCTTTCTCATGGTTTAGAGTATTGTAGGTTTTGCCTCATCATGTGAGAAACTTAGAAAACACATGTATTTATTCTATGAATCCTTCCTATAGTACATAAAACAATAATAACAATCGAGTAGAATTCCACTAGTGTGGTTTGGAGAGAGTAGAGTATACGGGGAATCTTATCCCAACCCCGACGGGATAGAGAAGCTGTTTTCAGGAGATCCCGGTTCAAAGACAATAGATCCGTAATAACAACTGAAATCTTTAGTACATAAAACATAGTAAGAAATAAACACCAATAGGTGCAAGCTAAAACAAAATCATAAGCCTATAACAAAATATATGATGCAATCCGTTATTCAATAGACTAAGAAGCAAAACATGGTAGATCCAATTTTCATTTTCTTGGCCAAGTCCCCCTCCTAACTCTTGTTCAATGTATTGCCAACATCAAGTACAAACCGGTACTTAACATCCGATTTCAAAAGACGGTCTAAAGCTGTATTCACATAGTCCATTGGCACGACTTCAACATCTGGTGTAATGTTATGCTTTGCTGCGAAGTCTACCATCTCTTGTGTCTCCTTTATCCCTCCTATGGCACTCCCTGCTACTAGCTTCCTTCCTGTTTATCAAATTATATACATTTGTATCCTGATAAATGGACCTCGGACCTAACTCAACCCCAAAAGCTAACTTATGAGATGAGGATTACTCAAGACCATATAAGGAGACCAAAGACCTCAAATCTCACCGATATGGGACAACTCAACAATATCAAATTTTGTTGGTTCTAAAAAGAATGCATGAATATATAGAAACAGTCGATTCAAGAAACGTACCTAAAAGCAAGGGAAATACGGGCAACTCTAGTGGTTTTTCTGGTGCGCCGACCATTACAAGCTTTCCATGAGTTTTCAACAAATTAATCAATGGAAGAAGAGGGTGAATTGCAGAGACAGTGTCAATGATGCCATCAAGCGAGCCCGTTGCAGCCTGCTCATATTACACGTATAAATGAAATTAATATTCTTATGTCAAACTCCCGTTTAAGATTGAAGCATAGTGATTGATTGATCGAGGTATAAAGTCTAAAGTCATAATATTCACCTGCATTTGGTCAGGGTCGCGACTAACCAAAAAAGAGTCCGCACCCAGACGCTCAATTGCTTCTTGTTTTTTACTAGTAGATGTACTAATAACAGTCACTTTGGTTCCAAATGCCTTAGCAAATTTCACAGCCATATGGCCAAGACCGCCAAGACCAACAACACCAATGTGCATTTCGGGCTTATCAAGTCCAAAATATTTCAAAGGACTATATGTTGTAATTCCAGCACATAGCAATGGAGCAGCTTCCATTGGCAAGTTTTCAGGCCAGTGAACCACGTAGTGCTCGTCCGTTACCATGATATCGGAGTAACCTCCGTATGTGGTGGTTCCATCGGTGTAAATACCATTGTATGTCATTATCTGATCAGGACAGTAATTCTCGAGATTGTTGTCACAGTTTTCACATTTGCGACATGATCCTACCAAACATCCGACACCTACTTTGTCACCAACCTTAAATTTCTCCACTTTGTTACCAACTTCTGTTACCACACCAACAACCTCATGCCTGTAGAATTGATAATCAAAAAACTTAATTCTCATTTAGATAAAGAACTTTAATAGCGTAGCTTTAACATGTGATTAAGTTTCACTTTTGATCTCTACCCTCCTAGCATGCATCACTTCTTAATAGTGAAAGCACTACACTACTCTGTTTCTTGCAGTAAACGAAAATACATTCTATCTTGGAATCTGATCCTTGATAAAAGTATCTGCAGATACAACCAAATCTTTAATTCCATTAAACAACTCTTAACATGGAATTAGCGTAATCATTCGCAAGACAGCAACTTTGTCTCCTTCAATAATCCTATTTTAGGCTAACTTTACCTGGAACCCCTCAGGTCAATCATAACGACAACAACGACGACGACGACTCGGTGAAATCATACTAGTAGGGTAGAGAGTAGTGTGTATGCAGACCTTCCAAGAATAAAGAGGTTGTTTACGAAAAACCCTCACTCAATAACGTGTCAATCACAATAATATTTTAAAAAAAGAAAGCTACATACTTTTGAGCACATAAATTAAGAAAGAGAGATAGACTATCTGACACATTTCAAAATTCAAAAGTACCCTCAAAATTTATGATTTTAAATATACTACAACATTTCTATAATCATAAAAACATCGATATCTCATTAGGGATAAAAAAAAATGTATGAAGTATAAAATTAAAAGTTTAAAATATTTAAAAAAAAAGTCATTATTTTTGGAATAGATTAAAAAAGAAATAATGTTATATCAAGGGAACAAAGAAAGAAACAACATAGAAAAAGTAAGTAAGAAGATGGAAACTAACCCAGGTACCATGGGATATATGCTATTGCTCCATTCATTCTTGAGCTGATGAAGATCAGAATGACAAATTCCACAGTACATAACTTTGAACTGCACATCCTTCTCACCCGTAGCTCTGCACCCATAAGTAATCCAAACCAAATTACCCCCATATTAGAGTTTTCTGTAGCCATAACACCACTCATAAAACAGATAACTAAAAAAAAAAAACTAACTAAAATTTAGGATAAAAGAATCAAATAATACCTTCTTGTAAAGTTGAAAGGAGAAAGAACACCAGAGGTATCTCTAGCTGCCCATCCAAAGGCCTTTACTGGCTGTTCATTCTCGTATAATTTTGTCATTTTCTTAACTTTTAGTTTTTAGAGATGTCACAACAAATTGAATAGTAATTGCAGTAGGAAATAGATAGATAGTGAAGTAGTTGGCTTTCCATATATGATAGTATTATGTATATATAGGCCTTAGAGTTCATGGCTTATGACGTAGTCGATGAGGTGTGAAGCAATGTCTTTCGTCATGGCTTCTCTGGACTATCTGTTATCTCTGAATTTTTTTATCTGATATGGTCACCTAAAGAGAATCTTCCTTGTTTCTCTGTGGCGTAATATATTCTTTGGACAAATGCTACATGTATATATATATGCATGGGTCCGTGTACGATCGTGTTTGACCAAACACGGTACGAGAGAAAAGTAAAGAACTTTATAGGATATATCACAAAGTTCTGGTGATATATGCATTTTTGGACGTTGGCGTAGTCGTCCGAGGGACAAGTCCTTGAAATTTATTGGATTAAATCAAATAATACGTGTCATAAGTTTGGATTGTGACACAAATAGTCATAAGATCTTTTTTTTTTTAAATAGGATCGAATATATATCAAAAAGAAAAAATAATATAAGGTGATTCCTCTATATAAGTTAACTAGGGCAGGGATGAATCTATATGGGAGGCAATGGTTGACGTGAATCTATGCTCCCTTCTGTAAGTCATTTATGTCATTTATATTTTTTTGATTTTGTTATTAAATAGCATATGTGAACCCATGCTCAAGTGTGAACTTTAACTCGGTGGTCAACGTGTCCACCTTTGACTCAATGGGTTCACTAATAATGCAAATCACGTATCTACACGAAAATAGAAGTACATAAAAAGATTTCTGTAATAGGATGGATGAGGAATTTTTTAATAGTTTTTAGCTTGCTAAATATAATGTACGATAAAAACGGTAATTAATGATTTTATTATTGATAGTTTTTAAAGTGTGAAAGCTAGCTACTAATGCTAATAATATTGATGAGTTTGTTCGTTAATTTGGATCATCGTAAAAAAATATATTTTTTCAAATCATATATTGATAAAGATATTAATGCACCCATACTTTTAAAATCCTAAATACGTCTCTGAATTAGGATTGCCACTTTGAATTCTACACAACTCTTGGAAGTCAAAATTGTTCGACATGGAATCAATTATTTGCGTGATACTTTTGTTTGAAAGTTCCTACTCTTTGGACTGAACCTATTTTGTCAGGTCTCCCATGAACAATTGCTTAGAATAACTAAACAATTCAAAGGGACGTAAATCTCAAGTGCTACTCTGTTAGGTTGTTCTATAAATAGAATCAAGATCACATAAGAAAGAGATGAAGAAAATTAACAAAGGAAGTCCATTTAGTCTGCAAACTAATATATATTTATCTGTTAACTTCACCTTCCATTTTTGACACACTACATTCTAAACTTGGAAACAAACATTATATCATTGACATAAATAACTAGTTTTACATTTCTTTCCTTATTGTGCTATTCCACCATTCCTAGACTCGGTGGCGGATTTACGTTTTGAGATATGGGTGCTAAAGTAATGTAATATGGTCATTAATTTGGTTTATTTTTAAGTGGGAGTCAAGTTTTCATGACATTTGCCATGACATAATATCCACTATAACAAAATTTATAGATTAAGTTTTTGTGACATTTGCCATGACATAATATCTACTATTAGGCCAAGGATTTCTTGCTATAAATAGAGGAACTTCTCCTAATTTGAAAACATACCAACAAGACTTGAGTCTTCATTTCTTGTTTCTTCTTCTCCTCCTTTATTAAGAGTATTTTATAAGAGAATGAGTGTTGGGAAACATTTGTGTGAATCCTTTCTTTAGAGTGATCTTGGGAGGTTATTCTCTTGGGGTGTTGAGGACTAATTAGAGTATTTACTCTAATTTTGTGCTCTCTTTTGTACTCTTGTTGGTATAGTAAAATTGCACCTCTCCGCTTATGGACGTAGGTCAGCTTGATCGAACCACGTTAAATTGGTGTTTTCTTTATCTTCTTTAATTGCTGTTATTACCAACTTGCATTGTCTTTGTTAATGTCATTGTAACATTGTTTGGCTAAATTCTGCACTACACGGTTTTCCAATCCTAATAAATTGGTATCAGATCCAAATCTAACCGGAATAGTTTCAATAGCCAAAATGACTCTAACAAAGTCTTGTGTTGAGAAATTTGACCGAAGTACAAACTTCAGAATGTGGCAATTAAAGATGGAAGCTATCCTAATTCAGGATGGCTTAGATTGGCACTGCAAGGAACGGAGAAGAAGCTTGATAAAATGACGGACGAGAACTTCTCCATCATAGACAAAAAGGCAAAAGCATGTATTATTTTAAATCTCTCAAATGAGGTTTTGCATGAAGTTGCAGTAGAAAGCTCAGCCAAAGGCATATGGGAAAAGCTAAAAACCCTATATATGAAGAAAAAAAAAACAGCAGCAAAAAATTCTACACTTTTCGTATGGCTGAAGGTACCTCTATATTTACATATCTTGATACTTATGATTTTCTTCTTATGTATTTAAGTAACATAGATGCTGAAATCAAAGATGAGGATCAAGTTGTGTTATTGCTTTTTTCCTTACCCAGTCGTTCAAGCATATAAGAGATACTATGCTTTATAGAAAGGATAGTATCTCTTATAAAGATATCAAATCTATTTTGAAATCAAAAGAACAAATAGATAGAGATATTACTGGGGAAACTAGTGGGAACCAAGGGGAAGGCTTATTGATAAGAGGTAGATCCACTAAGAAAGATTCAAATAGTGAGAGACCTAAATCAAGGTCAAAATACAAATACAGAAATATCATGTGCAAATATTGTCATAAGAAATGTCACTTTATTTCTGAACGCATTAAATTGAAAAACAAAGAAAAGCAAACAGAAAAGAAAAACGAGCATAAAAATACTGACACTGCCGAAGCAAGTGTAGCTACTGATGAAACTGGGGGAACTATTTTTTTAGCAACTAATAATAGTTTCAAATCTAAAAATGAATGGATTTAGATTCGGGTTGTTCTTATCATATGTGTCCCAATCGGGATTTATTTACCACATATGAATCTATTGGAGGTGGAGTTGTCTTGATGGGCAATAATGCTGCCTATAATGTTATTGGTAAAGGTACAGTCCGAATCAAAATGCACGATGGTGTGGTGAGAACTCTCACCGATGTTTGAATGTTATTGGCTTAAAGAAAAATCCCATCTCTTTGGGCACTCCAGAATCTTTTGGGTGCAAGTACACCGGTGAAGGTGGAGTTCTGAAAGTTTCTTAAGGTGCTCTTGTGATCTTGAAAGCACGCAGATCTGGTATGTTGTATGCTCTATTGAGATCTATTGTTCTAGGTGTTGCTGCAGTTTCAATATCAGATTAATCAAATTCTGACATCACCAAATTGTGGCATATGCGATTGGGGCATACGAGTGAAAAAGGTCTTTCCATCCTCAGCAAATGAGGTCTCTATACCGGAAATTTGGAGTTCTGTGAACATTGTGTGTTCGGGAAGCAAAAAAGAGTCAGCTTCAGATCTCCAGCGATTCATAGAACAAAAGGTACTTTGAATTACATTCATTTTAGATCTTTAGGGTCCTTCATGTACCCCATCAAAAAGTGGTGCCAGGTATATGTGAACTTTCATTAATGATTATTCAAGGTAAGCGGCTTAGAACATATAATAGCTTGGAATTTTGTAATGATGAATTCAACGAATTTTGCAAGAATGAAGGAATTACTCGACATCGTACTGTAAGAATGACAACTCAGCAAAATGGTGTGGCAGAAAGAATGAATAGAACTTTTTTGGAAAGGGCCCGTTGCATGATTTCAAATGCTGGGTTGACAAATGCCTTTTAGGCAGAAGCTATCTCTACAGCTTGTTATATTGTCAACCGAGCTCCTTCTGCACCTTTGAACTTTAAGACTCCAGATGAAATGTGGTCAGGTACTCCTGCTAATTATTCTTATCTAAAGATATTTGGTTGCCCTGTGTACATGCATGTAAATGATGAAAAATTAGAGCCAAGGGCTAAAAAGTGCATTTTCCTTGGGTATGCATCTAGGGTGAAAGGATACCGAATATGGTATCCTGATCCCATGAGACCAAAATTTATAATTAGCAGAGATGTAACCTTTGATGAATCATCTATGTTACATTCTAGAAAAGAGTCTTCTAGTTCTTATAATACAGATAAAAGATAAGAATACACAGAAGCATGTGGAGGTTGAGATTGGCATTCCTTCTAAGCCAAGCTCATACACTTTGGAGAAAAATACAGTTGAAACTCCTAAAGTTGAGCCAGACACTGAAACTCCTGAAGTTGAGACTCCTAAAGTTGAGCCAGAAAAAGAGGAGTATTTTATAATCAAATATATACCAAGAAGAGAAAGTAAACAACCATTAAAGTTTGGATATTATGTTGCATTTGCTTTTTCAGTTGCATAGGAAACTGAAGAAATTGGAGAACCATCAAAATATTCAGAAGCACTTTCTGGTGCTGACTCAGCCAAGTGGCTGATTCCAATGAATGAAGAAATTGAGTCTCTCCACAAGAATGATACTTGGTGTCCCGTGAAGCTGCCATCAGGAAAAAGAATTGTTGGTTGCAAATGGGTCTTCAAGAAAAAGGATGGCATTCCAGGGGTTGAACATGCGAGGTGTAAGGCACGATTAGTTGCAAAGGGCTATAGTCAGGTACAAGGAATTGATTTTAATGATATTTTCTAACTTGTTGCTAAATATAGCTCTATTCATGTCTTGCTTGCGTTAGTTGCCATGTATGATTTGGAATTAGAACAACTTGATGTTAAGACAGCTTTCTTACATGGCGAACTTGAGGATTAAATATACATGCATCAACCCGAAGGATTTGAAATTGAAGGAAAAGAAGATCATGTTTGCTCGTTTAAGAAATCCTTGTATAGATTAAAGCTGTCTCCAAGACAATGGTACAAAAGATTTGATTCCTTTATGTCGGGTCATGATTATTCGAGGAGCATGTATGATAGTTGCATTTACTTCTGGAAGTTAAATGATGGCTCATTTGTGTACTTATTACTTTATGTTGATGATATGCTCATTGCTGCCAAGGATTTAACAGAAATTCACAATTTGAAAAGTCAGCTAAGAAGTGAATTTGAGATGAAAGATTTGAGGGCAGCTAAGAAAATCCTTGGCATGGAGATCAAAAGATATCAAAAAGCCAACAGGCTATTCTTGACCCAGAAGAAGTACTTGGAGAAAGTCTTGGAAAGGTTTGGCATGAGAGATGCTAAACCAGTTAGTACCCTTTTTGCTGCTCATTTTAAGTTATCAGCTGCTCAGTCCTCGTAGTCAGAGGAAGAAGAAAGATACATGGCACAACTTCCTTATTCCAGTGCAGTCGGTAGTATTATGTATGTAATGATTTGTACACGTCCAGACATTTCACAAGCAGTGAGCGTGGTAAGCTGGTATATGGTTTGCCCAGGTAAAGCACATTGGCAGGCCGTGAAATGGATTCTCAGATACTTGCAAGGTACTTAAAACTCATGTTTGGAGTTTGGGAGAAATACTAACACTTTGGTTGGTTTTATAGACTTAGATTATGCAGGTGATCTTGACAAAAGAATATCACTAACATGCTATGTATTATGCATCGGTGGTTGTGCTATTAGTTGGAATGCTACATTGTAACATGTAGTAGCTTTATCTACTACTGAAGCAGAATATATGACAGTGACCGAGGCGATCAAAGAAGCCTTATGGTTGAAGGGTCTATTTGCGGAACTCAGTTCACACCAAGATGGTATTACCATTTTTTGTGATAGTCAAAGAACCATTCACTTGACTAAAGATCAGATGTATCATGAGAGGACAAAGCACATTGATATAGAGTATCATTTCATCCGAGAAATCATTAATGAAGAAACAGTCTTTGTTTAGAAGATCAACACTAGAGGCAATCCTGCTGACATGTTCACAAAACCTCTTCCAGTGTCCAAGTTCAAGCTTTGCCTAAACTTGATTGGCATTTATGAAGAATGATTTTACACATTGGGGTTGTTGCGAAGAAGGTGGAGCATATTTACTATATATAAGCCAAAAGTAGGCCAAGGTGGAGATTTATAATATGGCCATTAATTTGCTTATTTTCAAGTGGAGTCAAGTTTTCATGACATTTGCCATGACATAATATCCACTATTAGGTCAAGAATTTCTTGCTATAAATAGAGGAGCTTCTCCTTATTTGAAAACACACCAACAAGACTTGAGTCTTCATTTCTTGTTTCTTCTTCTCCTCCTTTATTAAAAGTAGTTTGTAAGAGAGTGAGTGTCGGGAAATACTTGTTTGAACCCTTTCTTCGGAGTTATCTTACAAGGTTATTCTCTTGGGTTATTTGGGACTAATTAGAGTATTTACTCTAATTTTGTACTCTCTTTGTACTCTTGTTGGTATAGTAAAATTGCTCCTCTCCGCTTGTGGATGTAGGTCACCTTGATCGAACCACATTAAATTGGTGTTTTCTTTATCTTCTTTAATTGCCGTTATTATCAACTTGCATTTTCTTTGTTATTGTTATTATAACATTGTTTGGCTAACTTCCACACTACCCGGTTTTCCGATCCTAACAAGCACCCATTGGCTTTGGCCAAATTGTATTACATATTCATATATAATACTTTAAAATTTAAATAATTGACGGCGATCACCTACTATGATTATGTTTGACCATTATAAATTTACATTAAAATTAGTGAAGCACTCACGACCTATAAATTCTGGATCCGCCGACAACTCCTAGTCTTGTTAGTTTAAAATAAGAAAAAGAAAGTACTCCATTATTATTATAGTCTCTTAAATTGCCACTAAAAATTAATGTGTTCACTCAGAATCAACTACTTATAAGTTATAATTTATAAATAAAAGCATGTAGTCAAGAAATGATATATATTCCACCCCTACGACGGTGAAATTACTTAATTTTGGACGTGCGTCCGAGCAACTGAAAAATATTTTGCTCGAACTCACGTCCAACAACAATATTTACCCATTTATAAGCTACATAATTAACAGTATGATAAGTAATTTTAAGCTCTCAATTAGGAGAGGACTCAACAGTTCTTTCCCTCCAACTATTTTGATAATATCATTTCGGATTTTACATTTATTCCTTAACAGTAGCCATAATTACGAAAATTGAAGTGCGCTGTTTCCAATCAATTTTTGCTCGTTTCCTTTGCTACTTCACAGTCCTACAATCTTGAGAGCCAAAAGTACAAAAACACATTAATATATTTAGTCTTGTTTAGAAAAAATTGTGGAGAATAAGATTAATTATTTTTGTCAAGGACATTATTTTTAAGAATATTTCAACCACAAAGTGGATAAAAATAATTAAGCATATCGGCCACAATTCAACAAGTTCGTTCACTTAAACAAGGATCAAAAAAATCGAAGGTTTTAACGAAAGAACCCAGCTGGAAGGAATTAGCAAAATTCTATGTTTAGCTTAGTGGCTAGTGATTTTCCTTTTTTTTTTTTAATTAATTTCTATGTTGGACTTTGTTCACACGTTCAAATATTAATTCACTTCAACACCGGAAAAAAAAAAAAGAAACTTTTGCCAAAGGCCAACAGAGTTGGTGGATATGATTGCATGTCTTGAGACAACAAGTAGCTTGATCGAAGATAAGAGAGAGAGGAGAGACCCTAAGTCTTATAAGTTAAATTAATCAAATTTAATTTTTCTCATTCTATTTCGGAATATTCATTCATTCGAAACTGCTCGGTTATGCGAGCGAATTGGTGTTTTACTACCAATCACAAGTTTCATGTTCAACTGCTCCTTTGAGCAGTAATAGGTAGAGATGATTTGAAAGACCTTGTGTTATATTACCAGATCTCTATATGTCTTTCTCATAATTTTTTTTTTCTAAAAAAAATAATTAATTCCTCTTTCAAATCATTTTCCAACTCTTCTTCACCTCTTGTTATCTAACACCTTCCTCTGTTGGAAAAATTATACATAATACTTCCAAAAGTAATCAGATATGAAAAGTGATGACAAACAATAATTGAGAAAAAAAAAAACTACATAATGACTTAACTATGTGTCAAAGAGAATAAATGCAACGTCGACCCTATCACTTGAGGACAATATCTCAATAATGATCAAAACCTTAAAATAACGTTAAATACTTGTCATTTTAATGTTCATATACAAGTCCAATTTTAGAATTGTTAGAAAGATAGAATTGATATTACACTCCGTATTATTACGTCGATGTTATACTCCATAATAAAATAAGGATTATAATATAGGTCTTATAATCAATAAATAAATGTTGAGACGTTTATGTGTATATATAAGTGGGCATAACGGATTAGAATCGTTTGACCCATTAAAAATAGATTCGTGTCGGTCTCGTGGATTGATTCTTAACTAGGAACCATTAGGATCAAGCTTGTTTGACCCCGCCAAGAGATCGGGACCATACCAGTCCCTTGGGGAGAGGGGGTGCAATGAATATTTATAAAAAAATAGCCGTTTGGCTTTTGAAAAAAAAAAAAGTCGTTGGGTGTTTGAAAAATAGCCGTTGGGTATTTAAAAAATAGCCATTTAACCCCCTCCCCCCTCCCAAATTTAATTTTAACCTCAAACTTTTTATTATTATATTTTTTCCCTATTTTCTACTATTATACCCCCTCATTCTTTCATTTTCTTACAAAATCAATATCAATCTATCAAAATCTCTCTCTAATTTTTTTTATACTTGCTGTAATTGTTTACTTTATCAAAAAAAAATAGTGAAAAAATTGTGAGGTTGCTACTATTGCTTACTTTATTCCAAAAAATAGTCAAAAAATATTGAGGTTGTTACAATTTTTGAAAAAATTGTGAAGTTGGTGAATTTGAGTCTTCAAGTCTTCAACGATAATCAATTTTCAACAAGTTGTTCGTCAATTCGATAAACTCGTTCCAACTCGTAAGTCTTAATACTATAGTTTTGTTTGTGTTATTTAGGGATACATAATTACCCCTTGTGATTGTTCTATTTTATCTAATGTACCCTTATATTTTCGGGGGGTCCTATGGCACCCCTATCTTTGTTAGAAGTGTAATAAATATAAGCTTTTGAGATTTTTTTTATTAAAATCTATTATTATCTGTATTCCTTATTTCATTTACTTTTTCTACTTTTTCTTTTTCTTTTTCTTTTTCATTTTTCTTTTCTTCTTCATTTTTACGTTTTTTCTTCTTCTTTACAGTATTTCTTGCAAATGCTGATTTCTATTTCTCTTTATGTATTTGTCAATTTTATTTTTTTTGACTAATTCACCCAGCTAGATAGATAAATTCTCCAAAAAAGTCTAAATTGAGAAGAAAATTTCAGAAACTTTCTTTGCTAGCTATTTTAAGAAAATCTCATTTCAGATGCAAGATTTTCGATCGAAATATTGTAATCGCTTCACGAAAAATAAATAATTTTAAAATTTGCAGGCCACTTTATTCATCTCGTCGGAAATTTTGCTGGCCACTTTGTTGATCTCGCCGTTTCTCTATCTCGCTGGAAATTTGCCGGCCACCTTGTTACTACTTTCAACACCACCAGTCAATTACCATTATCACTCATTAGAAAGCTTTCAACTTTAATTAATTAAATGGATTAATCATTGAAAACCAAAAGCTGATATTGCAACTTAAGTTCAAGAAGATGATGAAGTCCAGGGGCGAAAGAAAATGACGAAGAAGGAGGAAAAAGAGAAAGAAAATGATGAAGAAGAAGGGAAAAATGTGAAAAGAAACAAAAAGGAAAAAAGTAACGTGTGAATATCACACAATAGAAAAACTGGTTTTTTCTTAAAAAGGTGGCATTTATTATACTTTTAACAAAGATAGGAGTATCATAGAACCCCGAAAAATATAAGAATACATCTGGTAAAGTGGAACAATCAACAGAGGGTAATTATGTATTATCCCTTTTATTTATTTGCTATTACTTGATAATTAAAATGTCTTTCTTAAGAAATACTTTTGGTAAAGTGATCTTAATGAAATTCAACCGGTCGATGATACACCCACTAGTCCTGTTCCTGATGTTGACCCAACTAGTGATAATGCTGCTAATCCAAATGATGATCCATCTGATACTCCCGTTACTGCCCTACTTTTTCTAGAGAACCTACGAAACGGCAGGAAACATCTTCTGTTTGGCCATTTTTTACTCAATTAGTTAAGGTTAAGTGTAAAACTTGTGGTATGGAGTTAGCTTTTGAATATGTGGGATCGCGGTCAGGGACGGTATCTTTGGCTAGACACATAAAAAAAATACCCTAAAGATAACGTTAGATATAAACGTCTGAAAGCTCTGGCCCAGGGGAAAAGTATACCTAGTCCTAGTCAGGCTGACCCTAGTACCGGTTCAAATCGATATCAACCGGGAATTAACACTGTTACCAGTGATATTTTGTATTATGATCCAATAAAGATCGGGAAGAATTGACAAAATTGGTAATTATTATGTGCTTATCCTATAGTTTTCCTTCTGACCCTACGTTTGTGCATTACATTAGAAATTCTTTTAATCATACTTGTAAAGGTTTTCCTCGCACAACCGTAAAAAGCGATATTTATAAATATAAGCATGAATATGAATAATATTTGTGTTATTTATTTACTCATATAAATTATTGTGTTGCTATTACAACCGATATTGGTAGAAGGAACGACCGTGGTTACCTTACTATTACATGTCATTGGATTGATGAGGATTGGATAATGAAAAAGCGCATAATTGCTTCATGGCACACAAGACAGTTTATTGCTAGCACAGTTACGGATATTTGCAGATATTTTTGCATTAATGATAAAATAATGTCGGTTTCAATGGATAATGCTACTAATAACACAAATGCTATAGAATTGCTTACCACACACTAAATCCTTCATTTAGTTATATTTTTCATGTTAGATGTATTTGTCATATTTACCATTTAATTGTGGGTCTTAGTATGAGAATTTTACATATTCAAATTGAAAAAGTTAAAATGGATCTTAATTGACTTTTTCATTCAAACCGTAGAAAGAGACTTCGAGAATATTTTAAAAGATGCGATGATTGTGGCGTAAGAGAAAGAAAGGTTCCTAAACCTTGTCCAACTAGATGGAATTACATGTATGAAAGTTTGGTTGTTGCATATTAATATAGAAACCCCATAAACTCCACATTTAATGCACTTGTAAGTGATGATGACAATTACCTTACGAACGGGGATTGGGCTAATGTTAAGATGCTTGTTGATTTTTTAGAAAAAATTTATATTGCTATAAAAGAATTTTCTGGGCAATATTATCCTACTATTTCTAGCTGTTTAGTTTATATTGCAGAACTTGCAAATTTATTTGCTCATTTTTCATAGGGTGGAGAAATTTATCAGCTTGCTATTGATTCTATAAGAAAAAAGTTTAAAAATCTTTTTTCCCTATTCCCCCTATTTATGGCGTTGTTTCTTTGTTAAATCCTTGTATGAAATTAGGAAGTTCTCAATTTTGGTATGAAACTGTTTATAATGGTTTAGCACTTGAAGATGATGAGTTGCCTAAACTTCCGGAAGTAATAGTCTTAATTAGAACAAATGCTGAAACTATTTATAATGCTTATCAAGTTGCATTAAATCATGCTAGACCAAATGTTCCAACTCCTTCTTCTTTTGATTCTCAATCTTCTAAAAGAACTGCAGGAGTAAGCGGACTTAGTGTTTGGGCGGGATTTAGGGATTCTTTTGGTTCTAGTAGTAATATTTTTCACAACTAAATGAGTTTGAAGTTTATGTATCGCAATAACTTGAGAAAGTGAATTTCGACGGCACCTAGAATATTTTACAATGGTGGAAGGACAAAGAAAAACACTTTCCGGTTCTTTCGAGGATAGCCCGAGACATTTTAACTATTCAAGCTTTAACTGTGGCATCGGAGAGTGCTTTCAGTCTAGCAAGACTTCAAATTGATGATCATAGAGCGTCTATGAGGGATAGCTTGAAAAAATCAGTACTTTTCACAGATTGGATCCGTTCGGAAAGAAGAAATTTTGGGCTTGCTGAATCACAACCAGAAGTAGATGAAGCTTACAAGGAAATGCTAGCTGAACTTGCTGAGGATGCTGCTTCCCCCGACAATGAAAGCGGCGATGACCAAGCTATTTTTTCACCATCACCAACGGAACTTCCTCCTAATCTTGAAGGATTTATGAAGTTTGTAAGAGATAGCATGTAACTTGTATGAACAAAAATTAGTATGTATTATGTAACTTATATTTTGGCAATTCTTGATTAGTTCCTTTTTCTTCTCAATGGTGGTATTAGCACCTTGTTGTGCTCATTTCATAGGGGGGAGGAAGAATAAGAAAGATATTGCTATATTTTTTATTGCTATAATAAAATTACAAGGCATTGCTTTGAATATCTTTTTACAATATTTTTATCTCTAGTTTCTATTTAATTTTAAAAAAAAAATATTACTTAGAAGTTGGGTCCATTTAGCTTGTTGGGACGTAGGCCCGGCCCGTTTAGCCCGGGACTATGAGTTTGTGGGCTCGATCCCGGCCTAGTTCCTACAAAAGCGCGTTTAGCTCGGGACCGTTTAGCCCGTTTATTTAAAGACCGGGACATCAGCTCACGAGACCGGTCCATTTGGCCCGCAGGGCCCTGTTAGGATATACTATTAACCATGTGGTTTGATTATAGTATTAAGTTTTATTTATTGGAACAATTGTTTATTTATTTATTTAATTCAATGAAATCTTAATTCAAATAAATCATTTGTTCATATGTGTGCCCTTTACTTATATAGTAGACGATTTAATGTATGGAGCTTTAGCTCATGCGCGGAAGATTAAATTGTCGGTTCTTATAAGATATAAAGTTAATGTTCACAATCAAAGATGAAACTGGGCAAAGCATCTTGATGATTGTAGCATAAGATTAAATTATAATCTATCTTGATTATGGGAATGGTTTAGTTCCGACTTCTTATGCTAGTACATTTTCGTGTATTGAACGGACCAAGTAGAGATAAGTGTTTTTGTACTGAATATATAAAACTACATCTCTAGCTCATTGAATGTTCTTATACTCTTAATCTTGATATAATTATTATGATCAATGTGCTTCGTTCATTATTTTAATTTATTAAAAGGTACGACTCAATTGCGAGTTAATGTATTCCTGGTAAATTGAATAATGGCAAAGTGCATTTGTGAAATAATAATTAGTTGATAGAATCCGTGTCTTGACCATTGAGATTGATGATACCCCTTTATGGATGCTTGAAAGTTTTCATGTGAAAACCCTGCAGGTGGATTTTGTATCCGTCACATGAAATAAGTTAAGCGGAAGTATAAAGGATTAAATTAGTCGATGAATTAAATTATCAGTAATTTAATTTATCTGATTGGTATTTGTAATCTTAACACGGGGAGTTAAATAAGTTTTAACGAATGATTTCGAAATTAAACTGAGGAGTTCAATTACAGTTTTCTAGTGGAATAAATTGTAATTTATTGTGGTAGGATTAATTCATTCATATTCCGAATTAATACCACAATAGGAAGCCTCGTTATTAAATCTGTGGTCCCTACTGTGCCTGAATATTCTAGAACGAGGAAATTAAATAAGAAAATAGTATCCTTGGTGAGTTAGGAGACTGCTACACATTTTTGGTACGTAGTAGACTCCTAAACGTTTTGGCTACTAAGACTTCAAATAGGTTTTGGTCTTATGAAACCAAAAAGGATGTAAAAAAAAGAAGAAATACAGAAGGAAACAAAAACGTGAAAAGAAGAAAAAGAAAACGTAAAAAAGTCTTCTTTTGTAGTTAGGCCAAAACGTTTTGGTTTTGTTTTTTTTTTAATCTGAGAAAAACGTGAAACAAGAAGATTAAAAACAGACAAGAAACTTCTGTTTTTGGCCGAGAAACTTACAAAAAGGATACTATTTTTCTTGAACAAAATACTTGCCACTCAAGTATCACGTTCGGTAGAGATTCAGGATACACAGTAGAAGACTGCAGACCTGGATAGCGTGAATATCGTTGAAGAGTTGTGCAGTAACTTCAAGAGGTTAGTGTTTCTATCTCGTTGGTAATTATATTTATCTAGTTTACATGTAAGATTATTTGGTCTTGGGTGATTGCTTCCGTTGCGTTTATGCCTATTTTCTATCAATTGGCATCCAGAGCCGTCTTACATCTAACTAGATAATGTAATACGTCATAAAACAAAAATACTTGAATTAGTATTGTTTTTTGAATACATGTTTGTCATGTTATAAACAATGATGTTTTATGAAAAACGAGATTGATTGTGTAGTTTATGAATTATGGAATCAAGACTATGTTAGAATCAGAAACAACGTGATACTTTATGAAACAGAAATCATATATTTTGGTGTTATTTTTGAATGACAGTGTGTTTGAATTTATGAATTCATGATTCATGAATATTATTAGAATCATATATATAATATGATTGTATCTGATTTTATTCAAGAGTATAAAAACGAAAAAAACCGATTTTACCGAATGGTCATAGTTTTGGAGTTCTGAATTTTTTGACGAATTCCGATTGACCTGAAATTTGGTAGGTTCATCGGAAACGGCCCAATGATCAATACACACTGCTTTGCTGTGATCAACGACGTTTTTTGGCCATCCGGGGTCGTTTAGATGGGTTTTTGGGCGTTTTTCTGTTTTTAGGGGAAAAAAAAATAACCGAAAATTTTTATTTTAACAAATAATGGTGTTAGGGTTCATTCTCTATGGTCTCCATTATATATAACAATAATATAATAAATTTTTGTGTTGACATAGGTCTTCCTCCCCATCGGATAGATTTATTGTGGTTAATTATTGTGCTGTAATCCCTAATTAAATGATAACTTGTTTTGACTCTCCATCTGAGTTACACGTTGGTTCAATGGAACTAGGGATAATTTAATGTGATATCTACCAATATAAATTATCAGTTTACTCTCCATCTGAGTTGGTTCTGATTTTTATGGGGTAATATATCTGACATGACTCATATATTTTGCATGAATAGTTAAGTTTCCCTATCGAATCTAACTATTCGGTAAGCATGGTTTTATGTGTGATGTGGTTTGAATTTAATTATTTGTTCAACATATCTAATGATCTATTTGATGTTTATATCTCCCAGATTAATCATGTCTTCCTTCAACCCACTAACCGTTATTCTGAACCAAAACAAGTTAGAGGGTCCGAATTATGTTGACTGGAAACGAAACTTGGATATATTAGAGTTGAGTTTAGTAGTGATAGAGTTTTGAATTTAAAAGACGTTTTATATTTTACCTTCCATTAGAAGGAATTTGCTTTCAGTTTCTAGATTAATGGATGCTGGTTATAATGTCTTTTTTATTAATAACTCTGCTATTATTAAGTATAATAGACTTTTTATTTACATTGCTGCTAGAGTAAATGATTTGTTTATACTTAATATTCCTCCTGAAATCATACAACCAAAAGAGCTAAATAACGTTGGCCTGTCACATAAAAGAAAGCGTATTTCTGAATTGATGAATTCATTTATGGCATTTACGTCTAGGTTATATAAATCTAAATAGGATCTCAAGGTTGATTTCTGATGGACCCCTGAGTTCATTGAAAGTGGAGGCACTACCAACATGTGAATCCTGTTTAGAAGGAAAAATGACCAAGAGACCCTTCCCTTCAAAAGGAAATAGAGCCAGTGATAAGTTAGAATTAATCCATTCCGATTTGTGTGGACCTATGAATATACAAGCAAGAGGTGGTTTTGAG
>MCJB01052036.1:14983-32903 GCA_002018475.1 Nicotiana obtusifolia
AATAATGAATGAAAGTAAGAAACGCACGTAAAGCACAAGGAAGTCTATAATGAAGCAGTAGGACGTCACTTGAAAACAGTAAATCCGTGAGAAATCAAGTAGAATCTCCTTTCAACAGGTAAAACATGTAATTTTTCAGGTAAATAATGTGAAGTAAAAAAAAATAGAAGATAGCCCCTCGAGCTCGGTATCAACAAATCCGCTCCTCGGGCAATATCACAGAACAGTACCAGCCCCTCGGGCTCAAATTTCAGAACAATACCAGCCCCTCGGGCTATCACATGGAATAGTATCAGCCCCTCGGGCTATCACATAGTACAATATCAGCCCCTCGGGCTATATCTCACATCACAATGGGTACCCGCGCTCACTGGGGGTGTACAGACTCTGGGAGGGGCCCCTTACGGCCCAAGCGCGATATCAAGCCACCTCGTGGCATCAAATCTAGGCCCTCGGCCTCATATCAGTCAAGCCACCTCGTGGCGTATAAAGTATCTCAGGCCCTCGGCCTCATATCAGTCACAAGCCACCTCGTGGCATATAAAGTATCTTAGGCCCTCGACCTCATATCACTCAATATATCCTCACATTTGGCCCTCGGCCGCACTCAGTCAGAAAAATTATCATAAGCCCCTCGGGCATAGTAAATAGTAGTTCTCAGCCCAAAAATATCATTAAAATATTATATAAGTCTCAAAACTGAGTAAAAGTAGTTGAGTTGTAAAATAGTGGAAAACAGCATGACCGAGTTCAAGTAATAAGTCAAATTAGTGAGGAAACAGTGTTAAAAATCCCCGAATGGTTCAAATAATTGGCATGAAGCCCAAATATGGTAATCACCCCAAATCATGATGATAACAAATAAGTTTCAGTCAAATACGCAGTAAAAATCATCAATCGGGACGGACCAAGTCGCAATCCCCAGTAGTAAACAACCCCACGCTCATCATCGAGCGCGTGTCTCACCTCAATATAGCATTGCGATGTACAATCCGAGGTTTCAAACCCTCAGAACATCATTTACAATCACTACTCACCTCGAACCGGCTAAATCCCTAGCCCGCAACACCTTTTCCCCTCGAATTGGCCTCCACGTGCGTCGAATCTACCCAAAATCAGAACGAATACGTCACAATATGCTGAGGGGACAAAGCCCAAGCGAAAAAAATCAAAAAATACCAAGAAATTCCGACATTAGTAAAACCCGAACCCCAGGACCACTTCTCGAAGCTCAGAAATTTTCACATCAACGGGTTCCTTATCTCCCAACGAGTTCAACCATACAAAAATTATCGAATTCCGACATCGGATCGACTTCCAAATCTTAAATCTAAACTTAAGGATTTTCATAATTTTCCAACTTAAATCACCTATTAAATACTAAAAATAGCGATATACTGGGGTATTTGACCAAAATTGAGTTAAGAACACTTACCCCGATGTTTCCCTTGAAAATCTCCAGAAAGTCGCCTCAAAATTCGCTTCAATCCGAGCTCCATAGCTCCAAATATGTTAAAATGGCCGAAACCCCCATTTTAAGAATCTGTCCAAGCAAGTCTCATTTGGACATGTTTTCGAGGCTGATTTTTCTGTGATTTAAGGGTGTTTTGGAGATGTTTCTAAGATGGTAACGACAGTGGGTTTTATATAGCCAATGGTTACTGGTTTCTATTTATAGAGGGTCAAAAATCCGGACAAAACGCCCCTTTCAGGTTTGATATGCAACCGCATTTCTGTCGCATAACAGATATGCAGTCTGCATTTTTGAGATAGCCATCGCAGATTGTAACCCTAGCCTTCACCGCATTCAGTGTGAGGTATGGTTTGCGGTCCGCATTGTAGAAATGCGACCGCATATGAGACCGCATTTTTTACGTCGATCTTTGCCCATAATCTGTCTTGGTCTGCGATCTCAGTGTAAGATATGCTGCTCGTATTGTAGAAATGCGACCGCATATGAGACCGCATTTCTGACGTCGATCTTTGCCCAGAAATCTGTCTTGGTCTACGATCTCAGTGTGAGATATGCGGCCGCATATGAGACCGCATTTCTGACGTTGATCTTTGCCCAGAAATCTGTCTTGGTCTGCGATCTCAGTGTGAGATATGCTGCTCGCATATGGGTTTTGTGATAGCATAACCTGCTTTGCGACGCCTTTTTGCTCTTTTACATAATTACAAAAGGAAATTGCATTTAAAACAAGCATTAATATAAGTGATTAGTATCAAATGTGCTTCTCCGGCACAACAAGTCGTCACAGTATTGATCGCAAATTAGGCTCATGGGACTCAATGGACTAAGCTTGTGATTTCGGATGCTATAATCTGGTAGTGTTCCTAGACTGAGAGTGATGGTACAGTTATCTATGAGATATCTATGTACCGAGCATAATGTGTTTAAGGACTACACTTGAAGAGTTTGGATATAACAGGAATAAAGTTCTTTAGATACAAAGGGAAAGAGGGAATGTTTGATCATTGCCCTGAATGTTAGTATAGTTTTATGGTATAGATGTATCAATGGAAATTTAGTTTTTCATTAATGGTATGGAATAGATTCTTATGTTTTCTAGGATTGTGTAATCTCGAAAAGATTAGTTGATCAAATAGAGATTGTAGCCTTTGTAAGGTTACAATGCAAAGATAGATAAGGACAAACATAGGCAAGAAAATCTTTAGTAAGGGAGATTTGAGGTTTGTATGACTATTTATGAGATGTTTTTTTTCTATACATCATAATGGATATGCTACAATGAGAGTTTGAATAACTTGAGCAAGGTGAAATGACTGTCGCAAGGATAAAGCAAGTGCTATGCTTAGTGCCACATAAGCTTATGAGAAGTTTAGTTGAGTACCCGTGTAATGTCATAGTAGTTAGGAAGGAAAAGTTATTGTAAGCTCTAGGATGAGGTAATTATGCTTTAAGCCAAGTGAGGGAGCCTACCATGGACAATCGGACTATATGTATATGTGTTGTTATTCTCATAATAAGGTGCACATGCAGATTTGTTACAGATTGAGAAGAGTGACCTCGAGGTTAATAATTTTGGCGAGCTTTTACCGTATATATGATGTGCTATGTGTGATTGATGTTCCAAGGCTGTTAGATGAATAAGACTCGTAAGTTTTAGTAGACATGGTGTTGAATCTGAAAAGATTCAGTCGGTTGCCTAAGGTTAAGGTTACTCCTTTTAGGGAGATTATGCCTAATAGAGCACAAGTTGTTTGATGTCACGACCCAAAATCCCAGCTAGGTGGTCATGATAGCGCCTAACACCAACATTTGGCAACAATAAGTAAAGCAAGTCTAACAGTTAACAACATTATAATAAAGATAAAGAGCGAAAACTTAGAAATATATTACAAATTTACAACCCAACAATATCTAATCCTCTTCCAAAGATTTGGTGTCACAAGTACATGAGCTACTAAGAGTAATAAACACTATCTACATGAAAATACAATACTATTTGGTAAAATAAAAAGTAAACAAAGGATATGAAGGGGACTCCAGGGTCTGCAAACGGCATGCAGCACTACCTGAATCTCCTAAATAGTCCAAGCTACTAACCCCTGAGAGCACCGTTGGGAACAACACTGGTATCTGCACAAGAAGTGCAGAAGTATACCATGATTACAATTGATCCTACAAACTCAGTAAGTTTCGAGCCTAACCTCGATGAGGTAGTGACGTGGCTATGACAAGACACTTACTATACAAGTAATAGGCGGAAAGAAATGGCAAAATACAAGTAAAGTCATAAAATGAAATAAGATAATAGATAACAAGGTTTCCGTGTAATGACATCATGACACAACCTTATAACACAAACACTATAGCATAAAATACACCTAAGAATAGCTACAAGTCATCATATCCATTGTGGGGTGCAACCTGATCCAAACTCCCACTGTTACGTCGTGGAACCTGATCCAATCATAATACCATCAATACTCATTACCATTGCAGCGTGAAGCCCGATCCAACGTACCAAATTATATGAAAACGAACAATAAACAACCAAGTATGGCAGATCTCACAATATAACATAAAAGATTACTAAAACGCATAATTCACAAAAGAAATATGAACACGAACAAAGAATGATAGAAACCCAATATTCAAGAAGTAGCCTCACAAGTATATATGTCAACAAAGACTTCAACAAGTCATAATGTAATACCCCAATATTTTAAGTGAGGATATATTGGACATTTAGAAAATAATTTAAGTCCAAAACAAAAAAAAAAGAAAAAAATAAAGGAACAAATTAAACTAATAAAACAAAATAAAACAAAAAGAAGAAAACCTAGTCAAACTAAAAAAAAAAAAAAAATTCCAGCGTGGGATTTTCTAAAAGTAGAGTCAACTTGGTTGCGTATATAAGGGTGAAAACATGGAGACAGTGTGAGAATATCTGCGAAAGTTGGTATGCTGAGAAGAAAAATTGCCTCATCTACACAATAAAGAAATTGGGTGATGTTTAAAGTAAAGTATTACAGATTGTTGGGTGTACGATAAGATTAATTTCGGATGGTAGTAACAGAACAAGACTTGAGATTATTTTCTTGGATATTTGATTATTGGGCTTTTGACTGGATAGTAAAATCAAGTTGGAAAAGATGACATCTTCAGTTATGATTTTGGTGATGATTGTGATTGGGTTTACAGTGAGTACCATATTCATAGTATTTGTTTGCATAAGGCTAATTTGTGCGAGAATTCAATACCTGACACGGCGGTCTTCTGCATACACTACTTCTACTTCTAGATCTGATCTTAGTACTATTGAATTGGAGGAAGTTGTACGAATTGCTCGAGGTGAAGCATTTGGAATTTCGGCACGAGTACTGTGAGTAGTAATCTTACCGCAATTTGTGTTTTCATAACTTGCATGATTTACACATGATTTTTAATATGAATATGTTACCGATTATTTTGAGTTGCATGTGGGACGAGTCTTTTACCCGATATGAAACCGAAATAGTTATTTGAGATGAGTACCGTGATTTTAAATATTTTCGTTGTCACTAGATCTGTTTTACCGTTACTTGAATTTACTGTTATCGAAAGGAAATTATATGATTTGATAAGAACTGAAATGCCCTATATTGTTTTACAATAGTTTATATGAGTATATACGGATTACAGAGACAAGTATAAATGGGAGTAGACATTGAAGGATCCCGTAGCTAACGGCGGGTTCGTTAGACCTGGTGCACCTTGTAATTACTGACTACCATTATAGCCCTCGCTGGTGGGAAGGTAGAACTAGCATACCGTTACCGATTTCCCACGAATAGGGACTACCGTTATATATGACTTCTGGTAAAGAAGTCCACAGTTATACTGATTACATGATCCGTTCATTGAAACCTCCCAAAATGTGAATACTGATATTATACATTGGTTACCGAGCTTATTACTGAATTGTTAATTATATTTTACTACAAGAAAAGCGTGATGAGACTGAAAATTATTTATTATTTCCGAAAGGACATTTTTATGTCATTTTCTCCTTAAGATACTAGCATGTTTTTGACCTGTCCCCAATTAAAAACAGTTGTGGTTAAGTGTTATTACTCACTGAGCTAGCGACTCATTCCCCGCTAATTTTATTTTACAGAGATAGCAGTTGACGCAGGCAAGGATCTCATTAATTAGAGCGCACAGGTTGATATTTCTCGGTGAGCCTCGCACTTGTTCACGTGGGCAAAGATTTTACTTATTGTTATGGTCTTTTCATTGAACTCTTAGAGTCACTCCATAGTCATTATTTTAGTGTCATGTGTATTCTTTCGTTATTATAGTCTTATATTGAATATCGTTCTCATTTATCAAAGTTGGAGATAAATTAGTATTTCTAGTGGTTAGTTGGTGGTTTAGTTATGGTGGAGACTTGTATTGGTTAATTGACAAGTTGTCAATTGTTTGGTATAATATTAGGATGTTTGGTTGTTGATTTGAGACAGGAAAGTTCTGGGGATGGTCCAAAAACAGGGGAAACTCTGTCCGATTTTCTGTAAAATTTCTGATGAGGCTTACTTGGGAGCACTTGCTCCTAAGCGCCGGTCACAATCCTAAATTGGGTCGTGACACATAAACATAAGAACAATCTAAAGGTCACACAATACGACATAACATAGTAGAATAAGACAAGAAACAAGTAAAAGCATAAAGCAAGTAAAGGTACCTATCTAATAACAGGTAAGGGCATAAAATAAGTAAAGGCATGAAGCAAGTAGAAACATGTGATAAGTAAGGCATGTAACAAGTAAAGACATATTTCAAGTAGAAACATGTATCAAATAAGAGCACATAACAAGTAGAAGTTTGAAATAACTAAGGATATGGTATAATTAAAGACATGAAATAAACTAGTTCTCCTGTAACAACTCGGCCGTTCATTTGGTGTATTGTAGCCCCGTTTACCCTATTTATTATTTCTTATATGTTCATTTATGGTTACATGATTTTCCAGGGTGGTTGGATTGGTTTTGGGGATGTTCGGGAATGAACTGGGACACATAGTCCCAAGGCTGGAGGCTTAAGGTGAAAGAGTCGACCGGAGTTGGACTTTTATGTAGACGCTCCGGAATGGAGTTTTGATTGTTCCAATAGCTTCATATGTTAATTTTGGACTTATGCATATTCAGTGAGTTGGAATTGGAGGCCTGTTGGTCGGTTTGATGCTTTTTGGCGAAAGTTGGAATGTGGAAGGTTTGGAAGGTTGAGAGGTTTGACTGAGAGATGCCTTTGTTGATATTGGGTTTCAGATTTTGGTTTCGGGAGTTGGAATAGGTCTGTTGTGTCATTTGGTACTTGCAATCAAAATTGAGATCATTTAGAGTTGCTTACGCTTGTTCGGTGCATGTTTGAATTTATAAATGTTCTTTAGTTCATTAGGCTTGAATAGGGGTGTGATTCTTGGGTTGATGTTGTTTTGTGTGGTTTGAGGCCTCGAGCAGGTTCGTGTTGTCTTTTGGGATTGGTTGGTGTGATTGGACGGGGTCTCGGGGGCCTCGGGTGTATTTTGGATGGTTTTCAGACCATTTTCATCATGTTTGGGGCTGTTGTTTCTGAGGTTCTAGTTTCCTTCTTTGCGATCACAAAGAGGCTATCATGTTGTTGGCAGGGGAAATTGTTCATTGCACTTACGATGTTAAGCTCACATTATCGAAGCTTTGAGAGGCACAAGACATCACGATCACGAGGATGGTGACATGTTCGCGTAGAGGATGTGTTCAGCTAGGGCATCAGGCGATAAGCTTACACGAAACACGGAAGGGAGCTTGCATGCGCAAAAGGGCCGAATTGGGTGATCATCACATTCACGAGCTGAGTTTAACGTTTCCGTAGGCTATTTTTGGGGCAGTGATTATTGGTTCTTCACGATCGCGATATTAGTCCCGCGATCGTGATGTATAACACTTAGCCAGTACTATATAGTACTCTATTTTGAGGGTTTGAGTTATTATATCGCATTTTTGTTAGAGAGTTGGGTTTGGGCCATTTTTGAGGGGATTTTCATGATTTGCATCGGTGTAAGTGTTTTTGACTCGGACTTGTCCATTATTCATGATTCCATCCTTGTTTTTATCATTTAGTTAGTGATTTGAATTGGAGAAATTGAATATTTTTGTAAACACTTTTCTAAAACATAAATTGAGGATTTGAAGGTCGATTTTAGGCAGGAATTGGATGATTTTGGTATGGTTGGACTCGTATCAAAATGGGTTTCTGAATTTGTGAGTTTGGTCGGGTTTCGAAATGTGGGCCTAGGGTTGACGTTTTGGGTTGACTTTTTGATTTTGGTTAGAGATCTTAGCTTTATCTTTTGGATTTGATTCCTATTAAGTTTATTGATTATATTAAGTTAATTTGGATAGATTTGGATCGTTAGGAGGTTGATACACGCGGGAAGGGCTTGTTAGAGAAGTGATTTGGCTTTCTTGAGGTAAGTATCTTACATAAACTTGGTTAAGGCACTGGTTACCTAAGTTATTTGTGATATCTACGTGGTATGAGTGTGCATATGCGTGGGCTTGGAGCCCATGTGAGAGAACCAGGGTATTTATCCATGCTTGAGGTAATGCTTAAGCTATGATATGCCTTGTATTGACTGTTAAGCTTTAAGTTGTGATGTTTCTCATATTTGTTACCTTGTTATTTTTGTAATGAAATTGCCGATTTAAGCTATGATAGCACACTTTACTCATGCCTAGTCTTTAGCATGCCATTTATAACACTTTTGGAGCATGAAACCTGATATTCAATCACCATATACATGTATTCTTGTATAATTGCTTCTATGTGATATGATTTAGACTTGATGCCTGTGACCATGTCGGGCAGATTGTGTTGTTATTCTTGTGACCACGCCGAGCAGATTGTGTTGTTATTCTTGTGACCATGCCGGGCAGATTGTGTTGCTATGCTTGTGACCACACCAAGCGAATTGTGTTGTTATGCCTGTGACCATGCCAAGCGGATTATGATACTGAGCCTGTGACCACGCCGTGTTGATAACATGTTGAACTGGCTGTGCTGCGTATGGATATGGATCCATCCCCCTATGGTCACCCTCTCATGTTCCTTCTTGATGGTTTGTGGATTTGAGGAAAATTGATCACTCATTTGGTTCAAATATGGATATATTGAGGAAAATCTAGCCAATGTCTGTTTTGGGATTTTGCATTTCATCTTGTGACTTCCATGGTTATTTACTGACTTAATTGTAGATCATCTTTATATGTTGTATCATTGGCTAAGCAGAGTATTTGAGTAATTATGCACACACAGATGGTTCTGTCTGTGCTTTATGACTTGATCACGTTCTTGTTCTGTACTTGTTGAATATAAGGAACTGTACAGGTTATAGCAAGTATCTCTTATAATCATGTTTCTTTTACCTTGCCGAGGTTAATTATGATACTGCTGAGTACATTGGGTCGGTTGTACCCATGCTACACTAGGCACTTATTGTGCAGATCTAGGTGTAGGAGACTATCATCTGTAGCGGAGGCTTGTAACAGAGTTGATCAGCGAGAGACAAGGTAGATCTGCATCCTCGATCGCACTCTTGGCATCTCTTTTAGTATATACTGTTGTCTTTATTTTTTTACAATATTGTATTTGACTTTTCAGACATGTGTTTTTGTCTTAGAACTCATGACTGTGTATTTACCACTTTTGTGGGACGTATCATGTATTGGCTTTACTATGCTATATTAAGATTTCCGACTTATGTTATTTCTGTTAATTTCGCTATTATGGTTCTTTATTGTTATGTCCAGCTTGCCTACAAGTTTGTTAGGTGCCATTACGACTGGTTGGGAGTTGGGGTCGTGACAGTACAAGAGCCCTAGGTTCATAGGGATAACGGGTCATGAGTAAATTTAGTAGAGTCTTGCTGATCAGTATGGAGACGTCTGTACTTATCTTCAAGAGGCTACCGAACTTTTAGGAACGCTTCACTTTCGTGCATTCTTATCATGCAAATTTGTTATTTTTGAAGTTAGAACCTTTACACTTCTATTCTCCCACAGATAGTGAGGACACATGCAGCCGAATCAGGCAAATGGGCACCACTATCACCAGCTAGGGCCGCCAGAGGCTAGGGTCAAGGTAGAGGTTGAGGTCAAGCTTGCACTATAGCGACGGCATACCTGTGGAGCCACCAGTTGCTCTAGTGGAAGAGCATGTATCGGATACTGTTGAGTTGGTGGGACCAGCCCAGACATCGGCAGTACCTATTGTGATACGAGGTCTTTAGGAGGCTTTGGCTCTGATCTGAGCTTGTGCACCAACCTGGCTCATGCAGTTACTATAACAATTTGCACCAGCTACTTCACATGCCGGGGGAGGAGCCTAGATTCCCAGTCCTCATACTTAGAGTAGCTAGCTCAGGGCCATCAAACACCAAGAGTGTTACCAGTAAAACTAACTATTGCTACTTGGGCAGAGGCTGATCCATATGTTACACCCCATGTTTTCATATGTGAGAGTACGTCGCAAGTCAATTGATGTAAGCTCATAAATGAGATCGTCATTGAAAGTACATAAAGTATGTTAATCATGTTACATTGGAGGTTAAAAATATTTAAGATCATGGATAACAGGTACCAAGAGGGTTGAAAGGCTTAGAAGCTGAACAAATTGAAAAAAATAAGTTTCATCGAATGTCGTCAAGTAGTGAATGTTATAACATTACTTTTGGGGTGATACTATGGTGCTTAACATGATAAGGAGGTTATTTTATGAGTTATTTTAGTTTTATGATAGTCGTGTATTACGTTTTGAAGTCAAGCGAGCTGTGGAACAAAAGTTGGCAAAGGTCATCACAAGTTACATTCATAGATGTGCTGAAAATTAGGTCAAATGCAGCTGAGATTGTTTCCCAATAAAATTAGAATTACAGTATGATCCACATATCAAATTGAAGCTCTACGAGTCTAGCTTCTAACATATTAAACCGTTCATCGATACGACATAGGAGTAGAGAGATTTTTGCATTTTTGTGAGACAGCGCAAGCAGCTCCCAATGGGACCCACTTAGGCGATGGTTGACCTACTTCACTTTATAAACAACTTGGACGCCTATTTATTTCTCATTTTCGACTCAACTTCGTCTACAAACTTCACCTAACCCTCATAAACAAGTACCATAAGGGTTTAAAGGGGAATCCAACCGATTACACCAAAGTTCAATATCAAAAGTTAGTTCTAGTGAAGAACAACACCTCTTTGAGCTTCTGTTGTCATTGAGCATGGTTGTGAGCTATTTTTGGCTGAAACTTCAAGTGGTTGCTGCTGGTTTAGGTATGTATAATACTCTACTACATGTTCTTGCAGTTGTTTGTATGTTGGTTGCATTATTTGAGCAAGATACCACAAGAGAAGACTTGAATTAGTTTGAGATATTATTGCTCTTAATAGACTATATTGAGAAGGTTGTTTCCATGAACTTTAAATTTTGGAGACCTTGGAAATGACTTGTTTATGCTGTTGTTTTCATGAATATGTTGTCTACTTGTCGAACTTGGTATTGGTATTGTGAATAAGAAGATAAAGGAAAACATAACAATGGAAAGTTGTACTTATTGTTGTCGTTGGATTGTTGGGTTTTTTGAGTATGGATAAGGTGATTAATAGGAGGTTGGAGGGGGGAAGATCGTATGATAATGGGGTTGAAGGGCGCTAAAGGGATTCAATCCGAGCTTGTCGCTCGTCGTGATATGTTGATGACTTGTTAATGAAATATTTTGTACCCTATTGTTGATGTTATTCTTATGGTATTGATTTGGTGGTTGTTGTTGGTATATGGTATTGGAGAAGGCCTTTGTTACTGGGGAGATGCTGCCCAAACTTACATAAACGAGCTACCAGTTTAAGTTGCGGGCTTAGCCTTTACTCAGCACTAATTTTGAATCTCCTTATGTTATGGTAGATTGAGTTGAGTTGTTTGAAGAATTCCTTGGAATGTATTAAGGAATCAACGGAGTTAAGGTATGTTAAGGCTATTCTTTCTTTCCTTTTGGCATGATCCATATGATACAAAGAAACGAGCAAACACACAACTTTCACAAATGACTATATTTTTAGAAGTACTAGGGTTGCCTATGTTCTTGATTCCCCGGGTGTCCTATTATTAATTCGTCTGTTCATGGGTCTAAGAAACTGCGTAAGTTGATAAAGTTTATTTCATGATATTAACCGAAGGCACATTGATCTTATGACATCCCGAGAGATCTTATTGACTGACTTCCTATGCATTGCAATAATTTATACATGTACATTGACCCATGACCTGATGGCGTTATATACACGCATATATATATATATATATATATATATATACATACATATACATATATGGGGTATCTAGAAAGGTTTTGTCATTATATACACACCACCACCACCTGCTCAGTTGGTATACGTTGATGATTTCTCCTACAGAGGCCGAGATGATATGATCGGATGCCCTCAGAGGCTTCATGATGTTATGTACGAATATACCTACGCATGATATGCCATTTATACACTTATGCATGACATTATAAATGTTTCATGATTCAAAGAGCTATTCAGATTTACAGGTTGAGTTCTTTACTCCATGTTTCTTTTATGTCTTTTATATACTGCTTTTATGCCTTACATACTCGGTACATTATTCGTACTGACGTCTCTTTTGCCCGGGGAAGCTGTGTTTCATGCCCGCAAGTCCCGATTGATAGTCCTTCTAGTAGGCTATCAGCTCAGCGGAAGGTGTTGGTGCACTCCACTTGCTCCGGCGTTGCCTATTTGGTCAGTATGATTTTGACGTGTATTAATTGGTATGGCGGGGCCCTGTCCCGAGTTTTGTGACATTTATGTGCTCTTTGAGGCTTGTTGACAGATGTCATGTCTATGGATACTTGTATGGCCTTGTCGGCCTGTATTTATAGTGTCCAAATAATCATATCGACCTTGTAGGCCCATATGTCACATGTATAAGTTTGTATTCCATGTTGGGTCATCCTATGTCGAGTATTCCCTTATGTTTTATTCTTGTTATATCATGACGGCCCTTCTGGTCCACTTACCCATGATGGTACGATAAGAAAGATATGTTATGTTGGTACTCGGCTGAGTAAGGCACTGGGTGCCCGTTGCGGCCCATCGGTTTGGGTCGTGACAAAAGTGGTATCAGAGCACTTCTGTCCTAAGGAGTCTACAAGCCGTGTCTAGTTGAGTCTTGTTTATGGGTGTGTTGTGCACCACACTTATAAGAAGGAAGCTACAGAGGATTTAGGATTGTCACTCTTTCTTCTTACTCTAGATCGTGTGGTAGATTTCAGTTGTAAGAATTCAAACTCCTAAATTCTACTGTATTCGTAATACAACGATACATACATCCACAAAGACAGCTGTGGAACCCGATTTTGCTTTATGCTTATGATGAATAAATGTAACGTCTTCAGTAGTTTATGTTTGTACTAAGACGTGTACGCTTCTTGATAAGGAGCCCTAAGGCATGAATATATATCCACCTATGCTTTAAATAGCAACAAGAGAATCAAAAGGCAAGTACAAGTTTCAACAAGTAAAAGAAGCAAGGTGAAGAAGGGTACGACGTGCCCAGTTAGTGAAGATTTTTAGTTTTTTACAATTCAAGCAGAGAAATATAAGTATTATGTGTTACCTTCAACAGTAATAGAGGTATATATAATTGGCCACACCTATGGGAGCTAACGGATTAGTTATACCCTATGGGAGCTAACTGATATTGTTTAAGAGAAGGATGTGATATCAGAATCTAGCTGGGGTTAGAGTAATCCAAAATGGTGGATGAATTATTATCATTAGCTAATATTTTCGAAAGATAGTGCAAATGTGGTAATAGATCTCCTTGTGAGACACCAAGATGGTGATCTAGAATAGTACAGTCAGATATAAATACTAGAATATTCAGAAGTTTCAGAAGATAGGCAGTAGAATCCTATAAGGGATAAATATTTACTTTAGTATGACTCCCGTCCCTAGTAAAAAAAATAGAGAAAATCTTAAGCATCTTGAAGAGCCAGTGAGATGATGCAAGGGGAGCTAAAAGTGAAAGAACGTTTTGTTGAAGTTTTCAGAATAAAATGATGGACAAAAATATTAGCCGGAGAATGAGAAGAGAGTAAATGAAGTATTATGAGTAAGATGTGATAAATGGGCGATAACGGTAAATCAAAATATGACAGAATGACAGAGTCTATAGTCAAGTGAAGGGAAAGAGAAGAGGATACATGCCTTGAATCAATAAAATTGTATAAGACATAAAGTAAGTAGAAAAATTACTTACAGATAATATATCAGACTACCTTAGAACACATGATATAGAATATTTAGAATTTATTAATGAAACCATTAAAGAAATAAGAAGACTAATACCACTAAAAGAAGAATACTAACAAAATGAATTCCACACCACATAATTGGTATCAGAGCTATTTATTAAAAGAAATAGTAAAAGTTATTTATATGAATAAAGATATATAAAAAAAAATGAAAAAACATCCTTCGTTTAGACACTAAGTTTTCATAATAATCATAGATGGAATCTTTTAGAATATAAAAGAAAAATAATTAAATGGATAACTTTAACAAAAAGAAATTATTCATTAAGCAAAAGGTATAAGAAAGATTCTCTTAAACAGTGTAATGAACATAAAAATAATTTCAATCATTATCTATTAATAAATAAAGAAAATTTTAACAGATATACTTGTCAATTCTAAAGATAAATCTAGAAAAGAATTCAACTCTGAATAATCAATACCTGGCAGTAACAAATATCGTCAAAATTAAAAATGACCAAATTATTTAAAATTCTTAACTTTCTTAGAATATAACCTATAAAATGAATAAGAAAGAATATGCAGTAAGTGAAAATACATATAGAAGTCAAGAAGGAGTAGAAATAAATATAATACACTCTAATTTAGGCAGAAGATATAAGAAAATAGGAGACCAATTATACTTAATGCCAGAAAAAGAATCAGCTAAGATAGAAGATAGTCTAACAGCAATGATAAGATTAGCAAAAGAAAATGAAGAAATTGATAGGAACAAAGAAATTGAAAAAATTAGAAAACAAACGAAAAAAGAAATTGAACAAATAGAAGAAATAAAAAACACCAGAATAATAGAATTAGAAAAAGAATTAGCAACGTTAAAACAAATATATGAACAAAAGATAAAAGAAAAAGCAAAAAGAAAAGAAGAAGAACAAGAAAGAAAGTTGGCAGAAGAAACAGAAAAATTTAAAAAACAAATACAGTTGGAAAACCAAGAAGTAAGAATAGAAGAAATAAATGACATAGATCCAGAAAATACAATAGAAGACCATGATTCAGAAATAAGTGAACACAGAACTTATAAAAAATATAGAACTAGAAATAAATACTGGAGATTTAGAAGATAAACCTTCTACGTCAGGAACATCAGAAAAACAAACTGTTTATAATAATTATGAACATTATAAGACAAGCAGAACCCCATGGAATAAACAATCTTCATGGGATAAACAATTATATAAAAAATGGATACCTAAACAATCAATAGAACAATATAATTTCTTAGACCTAGATTGCGTAGAAGATATAAATAAAACAATACAACTTTGGAGTGGATACATAGCAAAACAGTTAATAGATAATAAAATAACAATAAAAGATGCACCAGAATACATAGAAAGAACCCTATTAGGAATAGTAAAAATATGAATGCAAAATATGACAGATGAAGGTAAAAACATATTACAAAGTAATAAAAAATTTAATAATGAAATTATAACTTCGCCTATAGAAATATTACATAAATATGAAATAGCAATAAGAAATGAATTTAGTAGTATGCCAACAGAAATAGAGGAACAACAGAAAGATAAAAAGATGTATAGAAATTTAATGAATAAATTAACTATCTGTAATATGTGTTATTTAGATGAATATACATGTGCATTTGGAGAATATTACTATAAAGGAACATGTACAATCGATGAAAGTAAAGAAATAAGAAACCTATATTATACTAAACTACCAGAAACTTTTAGTTCAAAAATTTTAACAGATTGGAATGATGCAGGATTAGCAGATACCCTAGGAGCTAGAATAAAATTTGTACAAAAATGGTTTATAGATGTGTGTAAAAAGCATAAAGAAAATATGAAAATGGAAAAAATATTAATGAAAAACTTAGCCTGTTGTAAAACAAAAGTAGCACCTCAATTTGGATGTACAGAAAAATACTATAAAAAGAAAAAACAAAAATATAAGAAAACACCTTATAGAACAAAATATAAGTATAAGAAACCTAGAAAAAGATATTACATAAAGAATTATAAACATAAAAGACCACATAAACAAAAGAGAAATTTATCTGAATGTAAATGTTACAATTGTGGAAAATTAGGACACATAGCTAAAAATTGTAAAATACCTAAAGATCCAAAGAAAAAACAAATAACAGAAGTTATAATAGAAAATGATGACTATACCCAAATAGATTACATGGACTATGAAATAGAAAGTGAAGATATTATATATGAATTATCTGAAACTGAAATAACTGATATAGATGAAGAAGAAGTAAAGTATGACTGAAAAAGATATACAAGTAATTGAACAAAAAGAACATCAAGATGAAGAATCATATGAACAAAAAATAATCTTTGATAATAATATGTTTGAACAAATAAAAGGTAAAGAACTAGACTTAAGCATAGATAAAATTTTAGAAGTACCTATAATAAAAAATTAAAAGAAAAACAGAAGAATATTATATAATAAGCCAAAAAGAACATATAATAGACTGTAAATATACTAAAGGAAAAGCAAAAATACCAATTATAAATAAAAAAGTAATAAACAAAGAAATTCAAGATATAAGAGCTAAAATCCAATTAAATATGTACACTTAGGAGGAACAGAAATATTAATTAAAGCATGTTTTAGAGAAGGAATAGATACACCTATAGAAATATATCTAGCAGATGATAGAATTATACACCCTATAGAAAAAAGCATAATAACTGCAATAAGAGGAAATTTAATATATCAAAAATTTAAATTCATTATTAGTGCAAATTATTCGGTAGCAATAGAAGATAGAAACATAGATAAATCATTAGTATTATACTGGAAAATGTCAGGAATAGAACTAGCACAAGGAAGTAAAATATTTACAGTAAGATGTAAAAACGTCTATTTCTTAACAACTAAACATAAAATAACTTCTAAAAATAAAATAAATAAAATAAAAATCGAAAATCCTTGACTATAGTTACAAAGAAATAGACATAGAAGAAGATTTAGAAATTGTTAGAGATAGAATGAATACATCTAAATGACTAAGCTATGAAACCCCATCATCATCATCTAGAATAAGTACATCTAGAAGATTAGAGTATAATACTCCACAAAATATGATAATAGAAGAAACAAAATCACACCAATATTATATAACAGGGATAATGGATCAAAGGAAATACCTCATATTAATCAATATAGGACAGGAAGAAAATTATATTATGAGAGAACTAGTACGAGAAGAAGAAATAATTACAAAAGAAAAATCATGTCCAGATTTACCAATAACCTTAGTAAATACAGACGAATACATCAATAAAGAATTAATTATAGGAGGAATACCAACACAAATAAAATTTAAGATATATAAATGAAGAGACAAAATTAACCTTAGGAATAAAATGGTTAGATAGTGTAAAACCATATAATTTAGAAGATAAACAATTAACAATAACTTATGAAACTAGGAAAATCATAATAAAGCGTATAATAATGTAAATAATGACAAAAATTTATATATTAGTAAAAATTATAGTAGAAGGATATTATAATAGATACTATACACCAATGATAGATACAGGAGCAGAAGCTAATATGTGTAATCATAATTGTTTGCCAGATAGTAAATGAGAAAAATTTAAAACACCTATTATAGTTACAGGATTTAATAATGAAGGGAGTATGATAGAATATAAAGCCAAAAATATAAGGATACAAATATGGGATAAAATCCTACATATAGAAGAAATGTATAGTTATGAATTTACAAATAAAAATATACTATTAGGAATGCCATTTCTAGACAAATTATACCCACATATAATAACAAGAACACATTGGTGGTTTACTACCCCATGTAAACAAAAAATAGGAGCAAAAAGAGTAAATAACAAAGTAAGAAATCATACACCATGGATAAAAGGAAGTGAAAAAATTACTCAAAAATTAGAAAGTAAGAAACTTTAATACTCATAAAATAGAAATAATTATATTCACAGTAGACAAATTAAAAATAATAGAAGATAAGTTAGAAAAACTATACAGTGAAAATCCGTTACAAGGATGGGAAAAACATAAAACTAAG
>MCJB01052037.1:0-25360 GCA_002018475.1 Nicotiana obtusifolia
GAAGCAAGAGAGAAGAAGAAAGATAAACTTAGAGATAAACAGTTTGCTGCTCTACAAGAGCAGATCAAATCTCTCTTGGCTTCTGGCGCTTTTCCTATTCCCCGATCACGGGAACCATCGCCGGATGGTCAGTCTGATGATGGCAATTCATCCGGCGATGGCGATGATGATGTAGATATGAGTTGACCTTGAATTGTAATAACAACTTATATAATGCATAAGTTCATTTGAACTTTAAACCTTATTGTTGTTTAATATTGTTGTTTAATGTGTTGTTTATTGTAGTTGTTAGTATCGTTGTTGTTTGATGTAGTAGTTCTTGTTGTTGTTGTTGTTGTTGTTATAATGGTTTCAATGCATATTTTAGGAATTTGGTAAAACTGACAGGGGGTGTGGCTGGCAAAACAGCCAGTTTCTTGAAAAAATATACCAACAAAAGCGACCAACTTTGGTCGCCAGTTGGTCGCTATTTTGCTTAAAAAAAAACTGATTCTGCAAATAGCGACCAAAGTAGGTCGCCATTTTCAAAAAAAAAAAAAATTAAAATCTGCAAAAGCGACCAACTTTGGTCGCTGATTAAGTATTTTTAATTTTATGTATTTCTCAAATAGCGACCAAAGTTGGTCGCTATATTGAAAATACAGAGATTTAAAAATACCGAATAAGCGACCATAGTTGGTCGCCACTTTGGTATTTTAAATTTTCTGTATTTCTCAAATGGCGACCAACTTTGGTCGCTATTTTAGAAATACAGAAAATTTACAATACCAAATGGGCGACCAACTTTGGTCGCAATTGAGCAGATTTTAATTTTCTGTATTTTGAAATTGGCGACCAACTTTGGTCGCTAGATGGCGACCAAGATTGGTCGCTATTGAAGAGGGACCAACTAAATTGTGACCAGACCATTTTGGTCGCTTTTTGGTCGCTATTGGGCATATGGGGACCAACTTTGGTCGCTTTTTCCGGTCGCTTTTTACCTGATTTTTAGTAGTGAATGGGCAACTTTCATCTACTTACATTCAGTGACTCTAAGAAGAGAGCACAAAAGAGGAATCCTTGTGTTTGAACAATTTTTCATTAGTCTGAGGAACGACTAACAAAAGTTTGTCAGCTTGTAGCCTGTTACGGATTCAACCCCCAAAAAATTAAAATACATGACCAATCAATTGGCAAGGAACGCAGTACATAAATCTCGGACTAAAATATTACATATCGTGCTGAAAAACTAATTTAATTGGAAACCAAATACGTCAGCGACTTCCACATTAGATCACGTGCTCCCTTCTAATCTTTCTAACATGCTTTTCATAACTCAAAACAATAACTTCAAATGAGGACTTTCAATTGGAGCCGACCACTAACAACCAATTAAATTGTGTAATGACTAATAGTAAGACTTACCTGGTGCACTGGAATATGAGAAATAGTCGTATCAGAAGATGAGCTTCTGACAGCTTCACTAAAACTAATGCATACAGCCTGGTATTGCAAGAGATCTTCTACATTCAACTACCAGGCCTTCCTTCGAGGGGTTTTTTAGCAGAATTAATTGACACATACAAATGATGCAGTAAAAATTATTCTACCCTCAAGTAATGATCTATCCACATGACCAACAAACATATTTGCAACTTAAGTGTATCTACAAATTGCCCTATGCAAACTCTAGGATACCCTGATAGTTTTTCGGACCAAGGTAGTTTAATTGGATGCATGGGAGTATGCACGACCTTGATAATCAAGGTTGTGCGGATAGAAAAAACCTTCTACATCTTTTATTTTATGCACTACATGTTCAACCATGGAGAAGCAAACCTTAGAAGGAAGATACAGCATACACAGAAGCTACATGATTTGTGATTATAACACTCTCCCAATAGAATTTTACATATGCTTTCACATGTTATTGAAAGTATTAGTATCTTAAAAGATAAAACAGCGAAGCAATTGGAACCTAGAAGAAGTTTGAGCTCGACATCTCAGCGTTGCGAGAAGTATCTCTATTCTCTTCTAGATAGATTTTACTATCCAATTCCACTTCGTGAGTAGTACATCATCTTCTATATCTGGTTCCTTTTGGAAAATGACAGAAATGACAGTAATTGTAGTTTCTTCCTTGAATCGGTTACACAACTTATTAGATTTATTTATTTAGCAATAAAAATAAAAGTACCTTTTGAATCTTAATAGGATAGTAGATGTATAGAGTAAGTAACGTCATAATGGGCTACCAAACAAGAAGTTTGAGCTAGATGCCACAGTGTTGCGAGAAGTTTCTCTATTCTCTTCTAGATAGATTTTACTATCCAATTCCACTTCGTGAGTAGTACATCATCTTCTATATCTGGTTCCTTATGGAAAATGACAGAAACGACAGCAATTATAGTTTCTTTCTTGAATCGTTTACATAACTTTGAACTTTCAATTTTCGATTTGAGGTGCGATTCGTCGTTTTGATGTTGTTATGTGTGATTTGAGGCCTCGAGTATATTCGTGTTGTATTATGGGACTTGTTGGTATGTTTAAACGGGGTCCCGAGGGGCTCGATCGAGTGAGTTTCGGGGTGGTTTTGGATCATTCCAGGTTGGCTTGGAGTTACTGGTTTCTGATGTCTCTGTTGTTCTTCGCGATCGCGAAGAAACGGCCTCGATCGCATAATGATTTATCGAACTGGGGGATTTTCTTCAATGCATTCGCGACAGGTCGAACACGTTCGCGTAGAATTAGGGCAATTCTTATTCGCGTTCGCGTATGAGGGATCGCGGATGCATAGGGTTGAGATGGGAGCTAGAGCTAGAGGCTTTCTTCATCGCGTTCGCGTAGTTGGAGCCGCGTTCTCGAAGTTCTGAGCCAGCTGTGAGTCGCGTTCAGGAGGAGTATACCGCTAATGCGAAAAGTAATTTTGGTGGCAGTATATTTTGTTCATCGCGAACGCGATGAACTTCATGCGTTTGCATAAGAGGAATACCCGGGCAGATTATAAAGTACTCTATTTCGGGGGTTTCTGCCATTTTTACATTTTGGGAGCTATGGAGCTCACATTGAGGCGATTCTTGAAGCAATTTTTACCATGTGGATTGGGGTAAGTGTTCTTTACTCATTTTTGATTATATATCATGAATCTATCTTCATTTTCAGCATTTGATTGAGGGTTCCAAAAGAGAATTAGGGGTTTTAGCCTAAAGTTTCATAATGTGAATTTTCGAGTTTTGAACATCGATTTGGAGTCGGATTTGAGTGAAACTAGTATGGTTGGACTCGTAATTTAATGGGTTGTCAGATTTTGTGAGTTTCATCGGGTTCCGAGGTGCAGGCCCGGGTTTTGACTTTTTGCCCTATTTTGGGCTTTTGATTAAAGATTCGACCTTTATCGATTGGGTTTGTTTCCTTTGGCATTATTTGATGTACTTGAGTTGTTTTTGGCTAGTTTTGCGCCGTTCGGAGATCGGTACGCGCATGATGGCATTTTGAAGCGGCGCTTGGCTTGCTCGGTATTGGAATTTGCCTGTTCGAGGTAAGTAACACTTCTAAACTTGGTGCTGAGAGTACGAAATTCCAAATTACGTGTTATGTGTTTGGTGTTGAGGTGACGCACATGCTAGGTGATGGGCGTATGGGCGTGCAACGAGTGAATTGTGACTCTGTTATTCCTGTGGTACTGTGTAGCTATCTCTAACCATGAAATCTTTACGTACTAGAGCTATTGAGTTGTGATCCGTGATATAAACCATGTGTAGGCTTCATGCTTATTCTGTTGGGGCTCACCGAGGTCATATCGCTGTTGAATTTCTTGTTTAAATTGTAATTTCATACTCGGTCATGTTCATTCATTTCATATCATATCTCAGTCTCTGTTGCTATATATTGACGCATCATATCATCATTTTGGGCTAGCTTCGTGGAATTGTGAGCACGAGAGACTAGAGATTAATGACTGAGTGAGGCCAAGGGCCTGAGTATGAGTGATATTATGGGATCGGGCTATACACCGCAACATGTTATATTGGTTAAATTATGGGATCGAGATGCACGCCGCAGCAGGTTATATTTGTGCCATGATTGGCTTGATATAGCGCTTGGGCTGAAGGAGCCCTTCCTCAGTCTGCACACCCCCAGTGAGCGCGGTTGATTTATATTGAGGGATGGATCTTCCTTGGATATGGATCTTGTCCGAAGCATTTATATTTAGGGATGTATCTTCCCTGGGCTGGATTAGCCTCATACAGTACTGAGTGACTGACTGGCAGTTGTTATGTATATTTTCTGGATGGATCTTCCCTAGGCTGATTAGCCACATACAGTACTGAGTGACTGAGCATGTTGAGTGACTGAGCGTAATGAGTGGAAAGTGTGAGACAAAGAGATTGAGTACTCTGAGAGTGTGAGTACATAAGTTAATCTCTGATATATTTGAAAAGCAGAACTATTTTTCTTTTATGGGAAACTATGAATAAGTTGAGCATTTCATCTCTGAATTATTTCTTTTATTTACTTGCTTTATGTTGTTATTAACTGTTGTTGGCTATTGGTGTTGGACTCGACCTTTGTTCCAGCTCGTCACTACTTTCAATCTAAAGTTATGTTTGTTACTTATTGAGTACATGGGGCCGGTTGTACTCATACTACACTTCAGCACCTTGCGTGCAGATGTTGGCCAGAGCTGGATTTGAAAATGTACCTGCGTTCTGGTCGTAGCTGCCTCTTGTTCATGGTAGCCTTAGATTCATAACAATCTGTTTATGCACATTTCAAACAGATGATGTATTTATTTCATACCAGCCTTGTTAACTCTAATCTTAGAAGCTCATGATTTGTACTACCAGTCCATGTGGAATGTGTTAGTTTTAGATATTTTCTTTTATTTAATTGTCTTATTAATTTCATTGAAATTGATCGACTGTAAATTAACTTATCTAGCGGATTGAGTTAGGTGTCATCACGACTAGTTGGTTTTTTTGGATCGTGACAACCTTGGATACTACCATATCTTCTCCATGCACTTCCTGGGGAAAATCTCGCGATTATCACAAATAAAATAAAATAAAAAGCATTGGACAAAAAGAAAATTAACAAGTACTTTATTTTTTTTGCTAAGTTCTAACAATGTGTACAAAGGCAAGTCGAATGTCAGATGGATTTCTTTTGATCAGCAGGAGGTCTTAACTAAGTTGTCTGCAAAAGTAAGTCAATTAAATGGTTGTCAACCTGGTGGCAAGAAAATGTCAAATTTGAATAATTCATACAGCACAAAATTTGACGGGCGCAGCTATTAAGCAAGCATAGGACTTGTTTTCAAATTGCCAAAAACAGAATTAAGTTCAAAGTCTGATTCATTGTTAAATCGGTAAACCACTTCTATTAAGAGCACAATTCATCATAAATTCCATAACACAGAGACAATTTCAAGGTTCTAACTTAATTCTTTGGTCTTTCAATAGTCTAAAATGCTTGAATAATTTCCTTCGCATGAGTCTAGCATAAAGAGAGTTGAAAGAATTGACAAGAATTTAAAACCAAGTCCGAAAATAAGAATGACATGTGTTACGAGCTGGGAGTAACAAGAAGGGTAGTTTGGGTTATTAAGGCCAGTTTTCTTATTTCTGTTGTGGAGTCTTTGTTTAGTTTATATTACTTTAGTCCCTAATTGTTTATGTTTAAGTTCCTAAACGTGGCCTATGTAGTTGGCAGCCAAGTGTCCTAGTCCGTTAGCAGAGGAGTCCTATTTAGTACCGTGTATTCTCATTTCCTATTTTTATGTTGAATGACAAAACAACTTTTATCCCTTTCATACGTAGCAGTAGTTACAACATGCAACTTAGTCTACCTCGTCTACTCACCTCTGTCTTCAACTATCGGAAAGAAAATGCCAAATGGGATACATGATCCAAGTTGAAGTGATAAGGAAGATTCCAGCTATTTAACCATCGGCAGTATTAAAATTGGCAGAGACTTCCAAACGGCAAGTTGCGTGGAGATAGCTTAGCAATATTTCTAGTAATATATACAAAATCAGGTATTTTAAAGGGGATATGAATAAATCTTAACACTAATTGACAAAAAGAACAACTGCTCATCTAAACCTCAACTTGTAGGGTTTTTATGTCAAGTTTACCACTTGATTCTACTTAATCCTATGAATCAGAAAAGATCGTAACAGTCGAAGGAAAGATGAAAGAAGATAAGAGAAAGAGAACAGTAGGGAAACAGGAATTTGAGAAAGAACACTAAGACGGTGGAGGAGGAGGATATGCGGTGGCTGCAAAATTAGAAGACGGTTTTAAATAAAATTATATTTAAGGTGAATGTCTATTTTGTAGAGAGATTTTAGTATTTGTTTCTTGGTAGCTAAGTCATTTTTCCTTATAAATAAATGGTTCTATTCCATTGTAATTCATTCCAAATCAATAAGAATTCCCTCTTTACAATTTTCTATGTAATACTCTTCTTCTCCTTTTATTGTTTTATAATACGTTATCAGCACGAGACTCTAACCAACTTAGTAAAGTCATCTGCTTTGGTCGCCAGGCTTTGGGATACTTGCATGATGCTCAACTTGTACATAATATTGAACATAATGATTGTCAATTGTCCCATGAACTTTCTTCATAAATAAATTCTGGATTTAAGGTAAGTATTTTACCTTATTTTTCTTTAAATTCTTGAAATAATATAATTTAATTTTAAATATAAGCAAAGACAATAAATTTTGATTATAACTATAATAGAGATTGTAAGAAATTATAACCACCCGAAGTGGTAAAATTTCTATGCCTTGCCATGATCAAAGTCATGTATGATCGTGAGCACAATAAGTGGAAACTTGTCCCATTGAATTTGCTTCATTCTCGTTCCCTTTAAGAAAATGTGGTAGCAATATGTGATAAGTCCGAAAGATGATAAATCTATTACCGTGAAGGTATCAATGGATGTGGACGTAACAATAAACGAAATTATAATCGTCATCATTATGGTAATTAGAATAACAAGGATTCTCAAAATAATCCTTCACTCAGTGAAAGTAACGTTTATCGTCGATTTGACATGAGATTTTATAACGCACATATAGATGATTATGGTACATTCATGATGTGAATGTGACAACATGTGATTTATGAATACATATTCATTCTTGGAAGAATATGAACGTGCTAGTGGTAGTGAATATACCACACTCACCTCTAGAAGGAGGTTTGAGATGATATAAGAAAATAATGACATTATTATGGCATGAATGGTCATTGGTCACGTACGTATTATACGCCAAAATATTTTGGTAATGTGGTTATTAAAGAATAACAGTAATGCAAGAAACAGATCTTGCATATAGTTTTGACCATGACTATAATGGTATAACTTTCTCTTTAAAAGAGATATTCACCATATGGATGTTGATTAATATGTGGTAGTATCAAATTAATTCAGAGCTTTGGAAGGGCCAATTATTACTATTTTGGAGGAATAAAATTAATTATCAATAAGGCATTATGTTGTAGTAAGTCTCAAAGAAACTTATTGAGTTTCTAAAGTATTCGTGAAAACGGTTGGTTATATTGAGACCATAAATAATCAGAAGATTTATTATCTTTATATTATTACAACTGTAGCAGGGTAATATGTATATGAAAATTACCCGATTTATTGCCTAATTTGTGCTACACAAATAAAAAATATGGTGAAATTACATGACGCAATAAACTGAAAGTTTATTGATATAAAAACCCATATCATAATAAACTTGGAGTTTTTTATAATTGCACACGTCATGGTATAACCTGAAGTTTATCAATATTGATAATTTATTCAGTTGGCATAATTGGTTTAGCCATGTTACTTTAAGTACGATCTTCAAAAATAAAAGAGAATTCACATGGGTAAATATTAAAGAACTAGAAAGTTCTATACGAATTCTCTTATATTGCTTGTTCTCATTAATTAATAGACCGACTAATATTGGGAATTGAATCCCCTGAATGTTGGAAATATCAAAGATGAATATGTGCCCATTCACCTGCCATGTATACCACATAAGATGCATCTATGAGATGGTTACATGTGCGATTATTATTAACCCACAACCTGGTGTTTGCGAGGTAACTTGCTCAATAATTTAATTTCAAGCATAATTTCCATATTTTCTATTTAAGACATTTCATCTTGATAAGTTGGTTTACATCACAAATATGATTTATTGAGTGCCTCCACTTAATAGTTAAACTATTGCTTATGAGAACAAAGTTATTTATATCAGTTTGATATACATTATATACGAAAGTATATTACATTCTTCCCTCACAAGTGGTTGAAGGTCAGGAACCAAATAATTCTATCTTATTATTTTTTTTATGTGCGGGTGTATATTATAATTAACACCTTAACGAACAAAGGTGGATTTCCAAAGTTGAGGAAGCAAGTTAGTTTTTCTAACATGAGGGGGGACATGATAAACAGTTGGAAAAAAGTTACATGGAATGAATTATCATGTGTACATCTAGATCCTCGAATAAGATAATATGAACTTGAAGTTCATAAAAAGAAATTCATCTGCAATATATTGCAAAGCATGCCAGACATATTTGCTGATCCAAAGAAAGTAACTATATTCTCACTGAAAATGCTCCTATTAGAATAAGTCCTAAAAGGATAAAATCAATGGTATGCTTAAAGTCAAATCGATTTTAAATAAAATTCTTGATAAAAAAGATGAGCAAATGATCAAACTGATCATAATAAGGAGGTAAGTGATCTAGAAGATCACATCACATAACACTTCATAAAATCTCATAAGAGGTTCGGGTACCTGGAAATATGAAGGAAGAGATCTCTATGTTATGTCTTTATGAAAAAAATGTTAGAACCGATATAAAATGTTCGTTGACGACATCTTCTAAGTATAGATAGGGATCTTAAGTTTGTCGTATACAGACACAAAAATATTGGCTACATGAAAGAGACAGAATACGAATAGAATTTGTTTCATATGAAAGACCTATAGTTTTGGACCTGCAGTTCAAACACTTAAAAGTATAAAGTTAATGGTGCGTGCAATCGCTTTTATCTATCTTAGATGTCTAGCATGACCTGAAAACTTGACATGCATCTAAAGTCTATTTAAATGGCTTATATGAATTAACTTATATGACAATCCCTCAAGGATTCAAATCGCTTAAAGCATATACAATTCTTGATTCTGAAGTACCACATCCTAAGTGCAATTTGTGCACATATGTGTGTTGCTATAACTATAAGCATGATAATGTGATAGCGAAAGTTTTTGCCTCTATGGAGATATTGAAAAAGCCATTCCACGACATTATATGAAGACATTACGTATCTATCAAGAATGATAATTTAAAGGTACAACATATTCATACAAGTTGATATGGCTGATTTGTTTATCGAATCTCTACCAACGATCTTTTGAAGATAGTGCACAAGATTGGAATGCAGAGGCTTAAAGATGTGAATTGATGCTCTCATTAGGGGGAGTTAATATGCGTTGTTTCCTTTTAAGGTTTTGTCCCGCTGAGTTTTCCTTGCAAGGTTTTTACCGAGGCAACCAAAAAGCGTATTGTTAGATATGTGTACTCTTTTTCCTTCTCTAGAATTTTTTCCCACTGGATTTTATTTTCGAGGCACACTATCTGTTGAATAGGCATTCAAGGGAGGGTGTTATAAATAGAATTATATTTAAGGTGAATGTCTATATTTTAGAGAGATTTTAGGGTTTGTTATTTGGTGGCTAAGTCACTTTTCCCCTACAAATAGAGGGTTCTATTCCATTATAATTTATCCCAAATCAATAAGAATTCTCTCTATACACTTTTCTATATATGTAATACTCTTCTTCTCCTTTTATTGTTTATAACAAAGACACTAATCTAATAGGTATTATAAGTATAATTATATTGGCTAATATGTAAATGGATGTGAATATCCTCACCTTCTATATTATTGACTTGAAGCAGCCAGGTCGAAACCCTAGCTCTTCTAATATATAAAAAATTATATTTTTAATAACATCAGTTAATATAGATTTACTAATGTCGTTTACAATCGCGCGAAGCACGGGTTATATCACTAGTTTAATAGAAATAAAGCTCACATAAAAAAGTACATATCAGTGTCCTAGTTTTTGAATATCTGCATAATGTAAAAGAAAACAAAACCCATCCTGAGTTTTATCCGCGGCCTCCACCATACCTATCAACTCTCTGGCTCACTCACTAGAAAAACCATGAGAAAGGAGCATAAAGCTTGAGCAGACCATAAACCCAAACAAAGGCCCACACAAGTCTCATGTCAAAGCCCAATACATTTGCTGAAAATAGTTATACATCATTTCATAAAAATGTATTGACTTATATACATTAAGAACGTATAGAAATGTTAGACTATGATCGATGTCTTTTAACCTATTATAGCATGTACTCTTATCTTAAAATTTTTATACACTATTTAGTATATAGACTTGTCAAAAATATTCAGTTTGCACTTTTTAGAAGATTATGATGCGAGGTGCACAATTCAAAAGGTTGAACAAATAATTTCAGATGGGATAATGTATATAGAGACAATATTAACTCCATATCATTTAATACGAGATATTTGATCTCTCAATATGTACATCCAGGTTGTGTGAGTACAACTCCTCGAAGTTCAATGCTGATTAATAAAATGTTGGAAATGATGCTTTCCATCCGTTAAATTAGGAGGATGTACAAATTACTAAAAGGAAGTTCATTCATTTCGAAGAACAGGATTTATTTATCGCCTATTTGTTTCTCTTCTTGATTGCAAGAAAAAGAAAGAAAGAATGCATTCAGCTGCTCATCAAGAAGACTATGGCAAATTCTCGAGCATGGGGCATATATCCAGGCCCTATGCAACAACCTTATGTTCCTCCCTGTACCACCTACCACCACTTCGCCGTGGTCAACTGGTCTTCGCCACTGTTTTGATGATCCTGGCAATTTTACTTGTGTCACCTTCGGACAAATCGCTGAAATTGTAAACAAAGGAAAAACTTGTAAGTATACAAAATATTGTTACGCACGCATGATTTAGTCTCTGGGGTATTTTTATTTTCAGATTAATTAATGTTTATGATGATGTGGTGCGGATTTTGATGCTATAGCATGTGGTGATAGTGGTGCATTATATATTTGGAGTTTTGGTGGCATTGACATTCTGCCCTAGCTTGTGTCAAGAATGAGGGGGCAATTTGATTAGGAAGAGTCAACTTGTGCTGATTGCCTTGTGCATTTCTTCTGTGAACCTTGTGCTCTTTCTCAGGAATACAGAGAGCTTAAGAACCGTGGCTTTGATATGGCAATAGGTACTTAATTACTATTTTTAACTTTAATTTGCTTAATTTCTAAACTAGAGTTTTGCACATTTCGCTACTTTTGACAATGTATTGGATGTTTTCATCAAGATTGGCAAGGTAACTTGGAAAAAGAAAGTCGTCGGGGAGTTACAATGGCCCCTCTTCAAGCTGGCATGATCAGGTGAAATATTGTCCCCGTATCTTTCATTTGACATCATCAAACTTGTGTACTTGTGCTCCGTTTGGACGGTTGCTTTCATATTTGAATAGAATGTAATGTTTGTCACGGTTTAATAATATTTTTCTTGTTTGGTTCGACTAATGAACTATGATTGAATCATATTTTTTGAATACCTTTTTTAATATCCATATCATTCTCAAATTTAATCAGCACAAGCTTCAATATAGATACTACTACGAGTTTCGCGCTATAGCACAAGACAAAACAAAGGTCCAATATAAAATTTATTCGGACTAGTTTCATGGCCGTAACTTCATACTACGTACACTTCAAGGACGACACTTCTCATCTCATCATTTTTCTTAGTGTACGTGATTCGCGCGTGCAATTTTACCTCTATTAATAATGTGTTAAGAATATTCATGTAACTATATATAACATCTATGTGTTAATAGAAAAGAACTATTAAAATTGACGAGATACTATCGAATAACGTTATTGTTTACTCCTTTTTATGTGTAAAAATACTTGCGATAATATATATCTACCATGCGCCTACAATGAGATGCGCCTACAATGAGATTACATAAAGCAAGCATTAAAACTTGAACTTGTTAGAAAGATTAAAAAAAATAAAAACCAAAAAGGTGTATTTGCACGAGTTTTTATCGTGAGTTTAACTTTTCATAAAAATAAAAATCAAACAGAAAAGATATACTTATGTGGGATTTTTTCGTGCAATATATATCATAGGTTAAGAAAATTATAAATCACAAAAGTAGGAGCAAAGTACGAGAAACATACCTCGATGAGTCCTTGATGTATGTGTATGAAAGGGTTTTTTTTTTTTTTTTTTTAATTTATTAATTAACAAAAATGGTGATTTTCATGAAAAGAAAAGGATGGACTTACATTTTTGGACTTTGTAAAAGACAAGTACTCAAATAAGGAAAGAATTATAATTATATAAGTAAATAATAAATTCCCAAATATTAGAAGTTTTTACCTAGTTCAAATCAGAAAATATTAATAGTCAAAATTTCAGTTATTAATTTGAAAGTCCTAAGTATTAGGAAAGTTATTAAATGACATTTTTCTCCAATATTAAATTTTTCTTTAAAGGATAAAAAAAGAGAACGATATTTTGCTAAGGTCATTCGTACTTTTAGTATAGTATAAATATAGATATAGATCAATAGATTGTATTCACAACATCGGATGTCGTGAGTGGATTATAATTTTTGGTAAAAGAACTTGCTGGAGTACTCTGTTTTTCAATCACATTAAGGAATTCAACTTTAAAAAACTAATTTGACTCTACAAAACGTAAGATATTAGTTCTTTTTTTTTTACCTATATAATAAGAAGTGACGGTTGTTTGTACGACGAAGGACATTTCTGTTAATATGACCTTTCTTTTGTCTTTTCCGAAATTATTATGTGTCATTGATTAGAGACCCACCTTTAGTACGTTTTTGTCTCTCTCTGTCTCTTCTTCTTCCTCCTATATGTCTGCTTTTTGATGAGTTCTTCTTTCCTCTACTTTTTTATTTTTGTTTAGTTTTATTTCAAATTTTTTGCTTTCTCTGTTTATATTTTGCAGCCTCTATTTCATTCGCTACATCTGGTAAATTTCTCCTCTTCGTTTTCTTTCTTGCACTGATTTTTGCTCATCTCTTCTGGATTTCTTTTAAAGTTTTGTCCCTTTTTTTTGTCTTGATTTTGATTTTTCCACTCTTTCTTCTAAATTATTGCTAGAATTTTTGCATGTCCATCTGTAATTCTATCTGATCACCGTATGCATGGGTGAAAGATAGATAACTTGGTGCATCTAAATGCGTTATCGTTGATGTCTTTTTTACCTATATAATAAGTAGAGGTTTTTTGTACGACGAAGGGCATTTCTGTTAATATGACCTAAAGTGAGGACATTTTCAGTTACTAATCTGGCTCTTTTGTCTTTTTCGAAATTATTATGTACCATTGATTAGAGACCCACCTTTGGTACATTTTTATCTCCCTCCATCTGTTCTTCTTCCTCCTGTATGTCTGCATTTTGGTGAGTTCTTCTTCCCTTTACTTTTTCATTTCTATTTAATTTTGTATGTTGTCGAACCCCGACCGCTTGCGTAGGGATAAATCGGGCTCGAATTTATACAGGTGGTATCAATCATAACATCTACTCGATGGGCCTGGATCGAGGTGTCAAAGATCGAAGGTCGAGACCAAGCACCATCGAGTCGAAACTCGAAGCCATGATATCCGAGATGAGTTTGTTCAGGTCGATTATGGGAAATGTCCTAGGGTAAAATTATCAGATCTGCATAACGGAAGGACCTGAAATCCCGTGATACGTAAATATCTCGGCGGGAATCACGGCGTCAATCAACAAGACCGTTGAAATCAGCAAATCAAGGGATATTTTACCTTATAAATAGATTTTTACCTTGTATAAGAATTATTCTCCCCCCATATAAAGGGGCAATGCAATTGTAAAAAGGATCTCACGATTCAATTATCAAAATATAGAAAAGGAGTCTGCTTTATTATCTCTTTATTCAGTTGATTCATATTTATTTATCTCGAAGAAATCAATCAAGGCCAAACCATTCAAGGCTTGTGGTTTGCATTTTTTCTTAATTTATTTACTGAATTTAGTCTCTGTTCAATTATTCATTATTTGTATCAAACCAAATCACGTATCCTTAAAACCACGTAGAAATTTAATTGTTATCCGAAGCCAAGGATAAACAGTTTGGCGCCCACCATGGGGCTAAGGATAATAGTGAGAGTTTGATACAGTTTTCTGTCACACAAATTATTTTACACTTGCTTTGTGAAGTATCTTTAATTCCAGGTTACAGTACAGCTATGTCGCACTCACAATCTATGCCTTTGTACGTCGATAATGAATTTGATCATCAAGGTGAAAACAACAACATAGCACCCGGTGATGAAGTTCCGGTCGACGCTAATTCACAAATGGCAATCGATGTAGATCTAACTACTGGTCTGTCAAACAGTGTTCGAGGAGAACATCGATCAACAACTCAGGGTCCCCAAAATTACGAAGGGAACGGGATCAGCCTCAGAATGATCTTTAACATGTTGCAAGCCCAGCAAGCAGCCATCACTCAACTACAAAATCGAAGCCAAATATCGAATAAAGTTGAGTTCGGCCCTTCTCGGAGAACCGTTCCGGAGAATGAACCAGTCGCAGATAAGCTGAACGAAGGCAGATCGAGGGAAAACTATGGGATCATGAGAATGCTCGAGGAACTAACCAGACGAGTCGAGTCTGGCGAAAAGAAAATCGAGGCTAACGACAAAAAGGTGAAAACATACAATTCCAGGGTGGATCAAATCCCAGGAGCACCCCCGATATTGAAAGGCTTAGATTCTAAAAAATTTGTACAGAAACCTTTCCCGTAAAGCGCCGCTCCAAAACCAATACCCAAGAAATTTCGCATGCTGAAAATCCCCAAGTACAATGGGACAACCGATCCAGACAAGCATGTGACCGCATACACATGCACCATAAAAGGAAACGACTTGGAAGACGATGAGATCGAGTCCGTTCTTTTGAAAAAGTTCGGAGAAACCTTGTCAAAGGGGGCCATGACTTGGTATCATAACTTACCCCCTAATTCTATTGACTCTTTCGCTATGCTTGCGGATTCCTTTGTAAAAGCACACGTAGGCGCTATCAAAGTGAAAACGCGGAAGTCAGACCTGTTCAAAGTCAGACAAAAAGATAATGAGATGCTTAGAGAATGTGTATCTCGTTTTCAGATGGAGCGTATGGACCTACCACCGGTCATTGACGATTGGGCCGTTCAGGACTTCACCCAAGGGCTCAATGCTCGAAGTTCAACGGCTTCACAGTAACTTAAACAAAACTTGATAGAATATCCTGCCGTCACATGGGCGGATATACATAACCGATACCAATCAAAGATCAGAGTCGAAGATAATCAACTTGGAGCCCCTTCGGGATCTATTTACCCTGTCAGGACTCATGATAGGGTTCGAAGGGAGATTTATCGAGAACCGAGACTGAATAGAGATCGGCATCGGCCATATCATGGGGATAGGAAGATCACTACAGCAAGGCAGGACCCCCTGAGACGCGAAAGGAGGAACGATCAAGGTCGGAATAACCGAGGGCCCATGATGAAAAGCAATTTCGAGAGAACCACCGGTCACCAAGAAGCACCGCGGTTATCGGAGTATAATTTCAACGTTGATGCAGCTACTCTCGTATCGACTATCAGTCGCATCAAGGAAACTAAGTGGCCTCGACCGTTAAAATCATATCCAGCCCAAAGGGATCCAAATTTGATATGAAAATATCATAGTACACACGGACACATGATAGAGATTGTCGACAATTAAGAGAGGAGGTGGCAAGGTTGCTCGAAAACGGACATCTTCGAGAATTTTTGAGCGATCGAGCAAGGAATCATTACGGAAACAGAAATAAACAAGCAAACCAAGAAGAGCCACAACGCACGATTAATATGATTATCGGTGGAATAGATGCACCTCAAGGTCCGATGCTGAAGCGCACCAAGATATCCATCACCCGGGAGAAACGCACTCGAGATTACGCGATGGAGGGAATCTTACATTTTAGCGAAGAAGATGCAGAACGGATCATGCAACCTCACAATGACGCGCTAGTGATATCTTTGCTTATACACAAGATTAAGGTAAAGCGCGTATTGGTCGATCCAGGCAGTTCGGTCAACATAATCCGATAATGGGTTATAGAACAACTCGGCCTGACGGATTGAATTGTCCCTACAGTCGAGTACTCAATGGATTAAACATGGCGGGTGAAACAACCAAAGGCGAGATAACGCTGCCGATAAACACTGCCGGTATCATTCAAGAAACGAAGTTTTGCGTAATCGGTGGAGACATGAGATACAATGCTCTATTCGGGAGACCATGGATCCACGACATGAGAGTCGTGCCTTCAACACTGCACCAAGTACTGAAATTCCCATCATCTAATGGAATTACAACGGTTTACGGAGAGCAACCGGCTGCGAAAGAAATGTTCACAGTAGAAGAAATAACGCTAGTACCAGCAGTTCTTTCGCAAAAGGTCGAGAACAAGTTGAAATAGCAATCACAGACATCGTCCTCGGCAAACGTAGATAAACAAGTGTATCTCGAGGACGACGACTACGAAATTCCCCGGTCATTCATCAGTCCCGATGAATCTGATGCAACCAAATCGACAATTGAGGAACTCGAGCAAGTTTCACTCCGAGAAGACTTGCCAGATCAAAAGGTATACCTGGGCTCGGGCCTAAGTTCCAAGCTCAAGACAAAACTTATTCAATTTCTTATAGCTAATGAGGATTGCTTCGCTTGGTCCCACCTCGATATAACAGGTATACCACCGGAGATAACAACTCACAGGCTAAGCCTAGACCAAAAATTTCGACCGGTCAAGCAAAAAAGGAGCCCTCAATCCGAGATCAAACACGTGTTCATCAAGGATGAGGTAATAGGGTCCATTCGGGAGGTTAAATACCCGGAATGGTTAGCAAACGTAGTGGTAGTCCCTAAAAAGGGAATAAACTAAGAATGCGTGTAGATTATAAGGATCTGAATAAGGCGTGCCCAAAAGATTCTTTTCCTTTACCCAACATCGATCGCATGATCGATGCCAACCGCTGGCCATGAGACCCTTAGCTTTATCGATGCTTACTCTGGCTATAACCAAATACGAATGGACCCGGCTGACCAAGAAAAAACATCCTTCATCACTAAGTATGGCACATACTGCTACAAACCTGATGCCATTCGGGTTAAAAAAATGCAGGAGCCACTTACCAACGCCTAGTAAACCGAATGTTTGAAAAACAACTAGGAAAAACGATGGAAGTTTATATTGATGATATGTAAGTTAAGTCCCTGCGAGCAGATGACCATTTGAACCATTTGCAGGAAACATTCGACGTGCTGAAACAATACAACATGAAGCTGAACCCAGAGAAATGCGCATTCGGTGTGGGCTCAGGCAAGTTCCTCGATTTCATGGTCTCGAATCGAGGAATAGAAATCAACCCTGAAAAGATCAAGGCTATCGAGGACATCACAGTTGTAGATAGTGTGAAGGCTGTACAAAAGCTGACAGGCCGTATAGCCGCTTTGGGACGATCTATTGCGAGATCATCTGATAAAAGCCATCGATTTTTCAACCTATTGAAAAAGAAGAACAACTTCTCATGGACATCGGAGTGCCAACACGCGTTGGAGGAGCTTAAAAGGTATTTGTATAGCCCACCCTTGCTGCATACACCGAAGACAGGTGAACTGCTGTACCTATACCTTGCTGTCTCGGGAGTAGCGGTAACTTGAGTCTTAGTTCGAGAGGAACAAGGTACGCAATTTCCAATTTATTAAGTTAGCAGAACCTTAGGCGAGACTGAAACTAGATACCCTCATTTGGAAAAACTGGCACTCGCTTTGTTGAGTGCCTCCAGGAAACTGAAACCTTATTTCCAATGTCACCCCATATGCATCATAACGACCTACCCGTTAAGAAGCATAATGCATAAGCCCGAGCTCTCCGGCCGATTGGCCAAATGGGCCATCGAAATAAGTGGGTATGATATCGAGTATCGACCCTGAACCGCCATTAAATCTCAGGTGTTGGCAGATTTCATCGCCGATTTTACACCATCCTTAATGCCCGAGGTCGAAAGAGAGCTACTGGCTGGATCGGGGACTCCTTCGGGAGTGTGGACCCTGTTCACAGATGGCGCCTCAAACGCGAAGGGATCGGGGCTTGGTATCGTGCTAAAGCCCCCAACCGGTAACACAATTCGACAGTCTATCAAGACTGTGAAATTAACAAACAATGAAGTAGAGTATGAGGCTATGATTGCAGGTTTGGAACTAGCCAAAAGCCTGGGAGCGGAAATAATCGAAGCTAAATGCGATTCCCTTCTTGTGGTGAATCAAGTCAACAGAACTTTCAAGGTTAGAGAAGGACGAGCGCAGAGATATTTAGACAAACTGCAAGTTACACTGCATAGGTTCAAAGAATGGACCTTACAACACATACCTCGAGAGCAAAACAGTGAAGCCGATGCCCTCGCCAGTTTGGGATCATCGGTCGAAGATCATGAGATCGATTCCGAAAAAGTCGTACGGCTCATGAGTTCAGTAGTAGAAGAAGGCCACGCAGAAATCAACATGACGAGTCTGACCTGGGATTAGAGAAACAAATACATAGAGTACCTAAGCTCTGGTAAGCTCCCCTCAGACCCAAAAGAATCAAGAGCATTGCGCACAAAGGCTGCTCGATTTTGTCTATCCGATGACGGAACTTTTTTTAGAAGGATGTTCGGTGGCCCCCTCGCGATATGTCTGGGACCGGGTGACACCGAATACATTTTAAGAGAAATACACGAAGGCACTTGTGGGAATCATTCCGGTGCCGAGCCCCTAATCCAAAAAATAATCAGAGCTGGTTATTATTGGATCGATATGGAAAAGGACGCGAAGGAGTTCGTTCGCAAATGTAACGAATGTCAAAGACATGCCTGATGATCCACCAGCCCAGGGAGACGTTGCATTCGGTCTTGTCGCCATGGCCGTTCATGAAATGGGGAATGGACATCGTCGGCCCTCTCCCCTACACAGCAAGTAAGGCTCAATTCATTCTTTTTATGACTGGCTATTTCTCCAAATGGGTGGAAGCGCAGGCATATGAGAAGGTTAGGGAAAAAAGAAGTGATCGAGTTCATTTGGGATCACATCATATGTTGGTTTGGGATGCCATCTGAGATCGTGTGTGACAATGGGAAACAGTTCGTTGGCAGCAAAGTGATGAAGTTCTTCGAAGATAACAAGATCAAAAGGATCCTATCAACGCCCTATCACCCCAGCGGTAACGGACAAGCCGAATCTACCAACAAAACCATACTTCGAAATCTCAAAAAGAGGTTAACCGATGCAAAAGGGAAATGGAAAGAGATATTGCCTGAAGTCCTATGGGCGTATCGCACAACTGAGAAATCTAGCACCGGAGCCACCCCCTTTTCCCTGGTGGACGGTGCTGAAGCTTTGATACCGGTCGAAGTTGGTGAACCAAGTGTCAGGTTCCGCTATGCGACCGAGGAATCAAATCACGAGGCTATGAATACGAATATGGAACTATTGGAAGAAAGAAGGGAAGCAGCCCTTGTTCGATTGGCCACCCAAAAACAAAAGATCAAAAGATACTACAACAGGAGAACTCATCTTCGATATTTCCACATCGGAGATTTAGTACTCATGAAGGTCACACACAACACTTGAAATCCGAACGAAGGGAAATTGGGGCCGAACTAGGAAGGAACTTATTACATCATAAAGATCACCGGAAAGGGATCATACAAGCTTGGAACGATGGACGGCAAATAGCTGCCCAACAATTGGAACACAAATCACTTAAAACGATACTACTGTTAAGGTACGATCCTTCATTCTTCATTTTTGTTTGTTTTTATGCTACTAACACCCGCATGTATCAAATAAAGTAGCCTCGAGTCGGAAAGCACTGGATGTTAGGACTGAAAGCACGCGTTGCACTCTTTTTCCCTTCGACCGGTTTTGTCCCAAATTGGGTTTTACGGCAAGGTATTTAACGAGGCAACCAGAAAACGTGCTAACTTAGATTTGAAGACCGATCGTATATCGATGACAACAATATTCGGTGTTAAACATCAATCGACCTTAAATGTCGGAAGACTGCTTAGCTACTTCGATTCGGGGAGACTTCTCAAAGATCATTAAGAATCGATGTAAGGGTCAAATGGTCAAAGGGACCGTACCCAAATAGATTGATCTATTCCCTAAATAAATTGTACAAGCACATGAACAAGAATAAAGATCTCTTGCACCAATATTCTATCTCCAAGACCAAGGGCCATTTTGATTTTCTTTGTTCAATCAAATACTGACACCACTCAGGGATTCATTCAAAAATCAAATCTAATCGAAGGGGGATAATACCTACTAAGGCCAACCCGATTCTTAAAAGGCTAAGGCCATACCGAGTTAATGAAACTCGAAGGGGGATAAGACCTACTAAGGCCAACCCGATTCTTGAAAGGCTAAGGCCATGCCGAGTTAATGAAACTCGAAGGGGAATAAGACCTACTAAGGCAAACCCCAGATATTTAAAAGGCTAAGGCCATACCAAGTTAATCGAAGGAAAGAAAAAATTTACTAAGGCACATCCCAGAATTGGCCAAGTCCAAACTGATTTCGAAGAACATAAAATTCACCGAGATGAACCATCGGTTCTAGTGAAAAGAATCGAAACAGGTCAACAATAAAAGAAGGAAAGGGAAAAAGACTTATATATATATAAGGTATGATTACAAAGGCAGAGACCTCATTACATAATATCAAAAAAAAAAGGGAAGAGAAGGCGCTTCATTCCGAGTTCTCGGAGTCATCTTCCTCCGGGAAGGCTTGTTTTCTGGCTTCGACTTCAATCTTCTTGGCATCATCCATCTCGGTTGATAGATCGAAGCCCCGAGCGTGTATTTTCTCAAGAACGGACAGGCGAGTTTGACACTTAGTGTAATCAACCAAAATTTTTGATTGATCTTGAGCGGCCTCGGCATCGGCCTTGTACTGGGCCACCAACTCATCGGCCTCATCCTTGGTTGCAGCAACCTCCGATTTCGCCATCTGCAGCTCGTTGACCAAAGCATCACGATCCGAGGAGATCGCGCTAACTCGAGATTGGAGCATATCAGTGCTCACAGTCAAAGCCTCGATTCTCCCCTTTGCTTCCACCGGTTGAGTTTCTGATGAAACTAACTGAGCTCGGAAGGCCTCCTTTTCCGAAGCCAGATGATCGACCTGCTTCTCCATTCATTGGCTTCTGCTCTAGCCTCGCTTGCCTCAGATCGTAGTCAGGTTATTTGATCGAGCTGCTGCCTCATCTTCTCGATTAAGCCTGAATTCTCTCTCCGCACAAAATCCAGTTCGGCCCGAAGGTTCGACATCTCCCCTTCGAGCCGCTCGCAACGTGCCGATTCTTCCCATTGACGAAGAAAAGCCTCATGATGAAGCACCGAGGCCTACAAGTACAAAAGAAAGTATGGCAGTTAGTCGAAATTTTAAAATGCAAAACATTGAACGCCAGATAAGGCTTATCAGAAACTTACCTTATTCAATGCTTGTTGAGCCTCATTGAACAAGCAGGGTACATCCACATCGTTTATCTGAGCCTGATCCTATTCGGTCACCAAACACCGAAGATAGCTAGCCACCCCTACAGGAGCGGAAAGGACCCTAGCATCTTCGGGAATGGCGAATGTTATGATCCATTTCCGATCAGGATCTGAACTCGGAGCAGAAAATCTATCGACCAACTTCGGACCGAAAGATGCCTTGCTTGTTTCGGTGGAGGGACTTTTCCTCGGTACTTCTAGATTACCGAGTCCAAAAGTATCTTCAACAGACGTCGAATCCACGCCATCGAAGATACCTCGGAAAGGGCCTTCCGGTTCATGGCTCCTGCCTGAGAATGTCCTTTTGCAGCTCGGGCCTCGTTCAGGGTCGCCTCCGAGAAAGAAGGGGAGTGTATCATTTCTATGGGGCCCGAGATCCGCTGCGAAGCCCCTCTCACATCGGTCCCAGTTCTTGCCCTTACCTCGGGGCCTTCGGCTCGGTGAAGGTGTGTCTCATCGGCTCTCTGCTCGGGGACTCCCCGTCCTTCAGTTCGAGACGACTCGTTACCCAAAAGGTCGAAGTCTTCATCCTCCGAGGACAGAATTCAGTCATCAACGTTGCCCTTGGGCTTACGGGCTATCCTTTTCTTCGGTCTCTTTCTCTCGGGCTCAGAAGAACTGGGGACTTCTTTCCTCTTTTTCTCTTTCTCCTGCTCTGAAGCAAGGGGTTAGCAGGGAACCTCACTACCAGGGGACGCCGGCCTCAATTCGACGTCCTTTGATAGACCTATAAATAAAAAGTAAAGCAAATTAAAAATCGGCAACATGAAACGCAGAGCTCTAGCTTAATCGGTCTCACCATGATATTTGGCCTCCCATCGGCCCTTCGAGATCTCGCGCCAGGCACGTTCGGAATAGGTCCTTTGGGACACTACTTTTTCGACCCATTCCTTCAGGTGAGATATTGCGGCTGGCGTACGAAATACAGCTACACCATGTAGAACCGGTTAGTGAAATAACGAAGGAAAAATATCGATGTTTTCACCCGAACGAATCGGCTCATCCAACCTCGATCCCTATCCTCTCAATGCTCGAGAAGGGGGATTTGCTTGCCCGGCGAGCAAGTTTTATCAATCCTCCTCGGAAAAGTCGGGGACTATATAACCGCAGGAGATGATCGACGGTGAAAGGGCGTCCATCGATCTTGCTTACGAAAAGCGAAAGAGAATGACTATTCTCCAGAAAGAAGGGTGAATCTGACCCAACGTTACCTCAGACCTTTTGCAAAAGGCAACAATAATAGGGTCCAAAGGGCCCAACATGAAGGGATAAGTGTAAACACTCAAATAACCCTCCACGTGGGTGGTTATCGCCTCTTCCGGTGCGGGAACGACCACGCATTTACCGACCCAATTACAATCTTCTTTAACCTTGTCAATGATTTTGTTCGTGATCGAACAAATATACCTAGTGACCGGTTCACACCGGCCCGGTACTGAAGAAGCCTTATCTACTTTAAAGTCGGTACCGATCGAACACCCAGTCGGTACGAACGCCTTCAAAGGAGGTTCAGTCACGGTTTCCTCAACATCAACAGGCTGAGGATCTTCAGTAGGTTGAGAGGAAGAAGGGGTCTGTCTCTAAGGGACGGATTTAGAGGTTTTTGCCATTGTCAATTAGGAGATAAAGAAGCTAAAAAATGCAGGGATGAGATAAGATGTCACGACCCAATTTAGGATTGTGACCGGCGCTTAGGAGCAAGTGCTCCCAAGTAAGCCTCCTCGAAAATTTTACAGAAAATCGGACAGAGTTTCCCCTGTTTTTGGACCATCCAAAAAAATTTTCCTGTCTCAAACCAACAACCAAACACCCTAATATTAAACCAAACAATTGACAACTTGTCAATTAACCAATACAAATCTCCAATATAACTAAACCACCAACTAACCATTAGAAATACCAATCTATCTCCAACTTTAATAAAGGAGAACGATTCCCAACATAAAACCATAATAACGAAAGAATAAGCATAACACTAAAATAATGATTATGGAGCGACTCTAAGAGTTCAATGAAAAGACTATAACAATCAGAAAATCTTGCCCACGCGAACAAGTGCGAGGCTCACTGAGAAAATGTCAACCTGTGCACTCTAATCAACGAGATCCTCGCCTGCGTCAACTGCTATCTCTGTAAAATAAATTAGCGGGGAATGAGTCGCTAGCTCAGTGAGTAATAATACTTAACCACAACCGTTTTTATTTGGGGACAAGTCAGAAAACATGCTAGTATCTCAAAGAGAAAATCACATAAAAATGCTCTTTCAGAAATAATAAATAATTTCTAGTCTCATCACGCTTTTCTTGTAGTAAAATATGATAAACAATTCAGTAATAAGCTCGGTAACAATTGTATAATATCAGTATTCACATTTTTGGGAGGTTTCAATGAACGGATCATGTAATCGGTATAACTGTGGACTTTTTTCCAGAAGTCATATATAACGGCAGTCCCTACTCGAGGGAAATCAATAACGGTATGCTAGTTCTACCTTCCCACTAGCGAGGGCTATAACTGTAATCAGTAATCTGTAAATACAAGGTGCACCAGGTCTAACGAACCCGCCGTTAGCTACGGGATCCTTCAATGTCTACTCCCATTTATACTTGTCTCTGTAATCCGTATATACTCGTAGAAATTATTTTAAAACAATATAGGCATTTCAGTTCTTATCAAATCATAAAATTTCCTTTCGATACCAGTAAATTCAAGTAACTGTAAAACAAATCTAGTGACAACGAAAATATTTAAAATCACGGTACTCATCTCAAATAACTATTTCGGTTTCATATCGAGTAAAAAATTTGTCCTACATGCAATTTAAAATAATCGGTAACATATTCATATTAAAAATCATGTGTAAATCATGCAAGTTATGAAAACACAAATTGCGGTAAGATTACTACTCACAGTACTCGTGTCAAATATCAAACTCGTCACCTCGAGCGATCAGTAAAACCTCCTCCGATCAATCTATAATCATGTCATATCAATCTCGAGTCAATTTCATAGTTTAAACTAATTCATAATTAATTTAAAATACCCAATCCTCCGAGTTTCATATTCTACCATCAATTCATCGAATTATATTTACCCATTCTATGAGAAATTCAACTAATCCATAATCTATAATCTACTCTGTAATTCATGGAAAGTCTTATGGATTTCTCCCAATCTTTTAACCTTCTCGTTAAACTCAGAATCTAATATAACCTATATTTACTCAGTCATGCATGGAATTATGTATTTAAAGCTACTTCTGTTTCTAAAGGAGAAAGGATACATGAAATACCTGGAGTTTATCACAAAATTACACCAGAATTTTCTGGTTTTTTATGCCTTTTTCTCCACAAAATTCCAGTGAGAAGCTATCACAAATAAAGAGCAGTCAATCTGCCACTTTTGATTACAAAATTCTTGTGAAATCAAACTCTCAAGATTACCCAAGCAGTTGCGGACTTGCGGCGAACAGGATTGAGAAAACAAAAACTTTGTTTCTTTCGTTTTCTCCTTTCTTTGCGGTTTTTTTTTTTTGCTGAAGTTTTTTTTTTTTTTGGCTTCGTTCTAACCCTTTTTCCTCTTTTTTTCCTTTCT
>MCJB01052038.1:0-34773 GCA_002018475.1 Nicotiana obtusifolia
ATATCAAGTATCTCAGGCCCTCGGCCTCATATCACTCAGTAAGACCTCACATTTGGCCCTCGGCCGCACTCAGTCAGAAAATCAGCACATGCCCCTCGGGCAGAGTAAAACAGTAATTCTCAGCCCAAAAATATCATTTAAATATTATTTAAATCTCAAAACCGAGTAAAAGTGGCTGAGTTGTCAAATATTGAAAAACCACATGACTGAGTTCAAGTAATGCATCCAACAGTAAGGAAACAGTGATAAATACCCCTTAAGGGTTCAAATAACCGGCACGAAGCCCAAATATGGCAATCAACCCCAAATTATGATGATACAAATAAGTTTCAATCAAATATATAGTAAAAATCATCAATCGGGACGGACCAAGTAACAATCCCCGGTAGTAAACGACCCCATGCTCATCATCGAGCAAGTGCCTCACCTCAATATAGCAGTACGATGTGCAAATCCGGGGTTTCAAACCCCCAGAACATCATTTACAATCACTACTCACCTCGAATCGGCTAAATTTCTAGCCCACGACGCATTTGCCCTTCGAATTAGCCTCCACGTGCGTCGAATCTATCCAAATTCAGAACAATTACATCACAATATGTTGAGGGAACAAAGCCCACGCGAAAACAATCAATAAATACTAAGAAATCTCAAAATTAGCAAAACCCCGAGCCCCGGGCCCACTTCTCGAAGTTCAAAAATTTTCACATCAACGGGTTCTTTATCTCCCAAAGAGTTCACCCATACAAAAATTATCAAATTCCGATATCGGATTGGCTTTCAAATCTTAAATTTTTGTTCTTGGAAGATTTGGTAAAAAAAATCTGATTTTTCTTCCATAGATTCATGGATTCATGATGTAAATGAGTATGGAATCATGATCTATGAAGGATTTATGATAAAGAACATTTACCTCCTTCAAATTTATGGAAACCCCTCTAAAAATCGTCCAAACCGAGCTCCCCCAATGCTATTTTTGTCAAAATGGCCAAAACCCCCCGTTTTTATAGTGTTTTCTGCCTTGGGCGCCACAAGTGGCACCAGACGCTGCCTGTGGCGCTGGTTCCAGTAGCCATAGAAATTGCAAGCACAGAAATAGGCATAACTTTCTCATACGATGTCCGAATTGGACGATTCTTTTTGCTATGACTCTGAAATTTCGATACGGATCTAATGCTTTAATTAAAACTGAATTTGGAGCCTATTTGCATAATATGATGCTACTTATTCTTGAAGAGACGACATCGACACATTTTTGAAATGCCCAAGTTAAACTCCATCAACCATCCAAAATCCATTCGAGGCCCTTGGGAATTCAACCAAATATATCAAAAAATCTTAAAACATCATATGGACTTAGTTGAGGCCTCAAATCACATCAAACAACGCTAAATACACGAATCATACCCCAATTCAAGCCAAATAAAACTAACAAATTCCAACTTCTACATTCGATCCGAAACCTATCAAATCGAGTCCGATTGACCTCAAATTTTGCACACAAGTCATAAATAACATAATAGACCTATGAAGATTTTCAGAACTGGATTCCGACCCCGATATCAAAAAGTCAACTCCTCGGTCAAACTTTTCAAAATCTTCTATTTTCCAACATTCGCCAAAATGCGTTGAATTATCCTACGGACTTCCAATTTCAAATTCGGACATACGCCTAAGTCCGAAATCACCATACGAAGCTATAGCAACTCTCGGAATTCCATTCCGACCCACGGATCAAAATCTCGCCTAACAACCGGAAATCGCCGAAATACTACTCCACCAATTCAAGTTTAATTTTACACCGGAACTCCAAAACCAATTCCGATCATACTCCTAAGTTATAAATCACCTCTAGAAGCTAACCGAACCATCGGAACTCACATCCGAGCCCTCTAACTCATAAGTCAATATCCGGTTGACTTTTTCAACTTAAACCTTCTTAAAAGAGACTAAGTGTCTCATTTCTTGCCAAAATCACTCCTAACGCAAACTACTCAATTCGATCACATAAAACATGGAGAACGAAGCATAATGAGACAGAAAATGGGAAAAACGGAGCGGTAACTCATGAGACGACTAGCCGGGTCGTCACAGAGTTGTCTGAGTATAATTTTTTCTAGAGCAAAAGAAAATAATTTTTTCTCTCTTAAAGTTTCAAAAATGGCTATAACTTTTTTTTCTCTTTCAAATAACTAAAATAGGTTATATTTATATGGTATGATGTTTGTGAACTATAGGGCAAAAGCCGTTAGCTCCAAAAGTATAACCATCCGGCCGGTCGATTTGAGTATTTTAGCCTCGTTTCCTTATTTATTTCCTCCTCTATGTTATATTGTGGTTATGTGACTTTCCGGGGTGGTTGGTTTTGGTTTCAGGTGAGTTTCGAAGTGAAATGGGACACTTAGTCCCTAAGTTGACGCTTAAGTTAAAAGAATTGACCGGAGTTTGACTTTCGTGTAGATGACTTTGAAATGGAGTTTTGATATTTCTGATAGCTCCGTATTGTGATTTTGCACTTAGGAGCGCGTCTAGATATTAATTTGGAGGTCCGTAGGTCGTTTCGGCTTGAATTGGCGAAAGTTAGAAAGTTGAAAAGTTTGACTAGGAGTTGACTTTATTGATATCGGGGTCGGATTCCGATTACGGAAATTGGAATAGGTCCGTTGTGTCATTTATGACTTGTGTACAAAATTTAAGGTCAATCGGAGTTGGTTTGGTATAAATCGGCATTAGTTTTGACAGTTGAATGTTCATAGTTTTAATAGGTTTGGATTGGGTTGCGATTTGTAGAATCGATATTGTTTGATGTGATTTTAGGCCTCGATGTTGGTATATACGTATGGGAGCCCGGGTGTGAATCGGATTGGGATCGGGATAATTTTGGACTTAATGGAATGCTGAAGCTGCTGAGACCTGCGCACTTTGGGTCGTAGGTGCGGCACCGCAAAAGTGGCCTGTGAGCCGCAGAAGCGAAGACTAGTCTAGCTAGCTGGGACCACAGGTTCAGTCAGTTATCCGCAGAAGCGACTGGCCTCCCGCAGAAGCGCAAGCGCATATGTGCTTAGGGCTCCGCAAGTGCGATATTTCAGGGGCCTAAGTGAGGGCCGCACCTGGGATGGAAAATTCAGCAGGTGCGGAGCCGCAGATGTGGCTAAGGGCTCGCATAAGCGAAAGTCGTTGGGCAGAAATAGTGAGTTCGAGGGTTTTCATTCATTCTTCATCTTTTGACCTAGAGAACTAGGTTTGTGATGATTTTTAGAGGGATTTTCAAGGAAATCATCGGGGTAAGTGATTCTAACTCGGATTTGGCTATTATATATGATTCAATTGTTATATTTTTTTATTTAATTAGTGTTTTGAGTTGGAAAAATTGTGAAGATTTCATATATTATATTTTGTGGATTTGAAAGGCGATTTGAGGTCGGATTTGAGTAATTTTAGTATGGTTGGACTCGTTATCGAATGGGTGTTTGGATTTTGTAAGTTTGGTGAGGTTCCAAGATGCGGGCCAGGGGTTGACTTTTTAATTTTCTTTAAAGATTGTAACTTTATTATTCTAAATAGTTTCTATGGTTTGTATTTATGGTATAAAGTTATTTTGGCTAGATTCTAGCCGTTCAGAGTTGGATAATCGCAAAAAAGGCTTACTGGTGGATTGAGTTGGCGTGGTTTGAGGTAAGTGTCTTGCCTAACTTTGTGTGGGAAATTACCCCGTAGGATTGTGTTGTTTTTTGTTAATTGTTGTACGTGAAGGCCGTGTACGCAAGGTGACGAGTGGGTACACGGGCTAAATGTAGTAATTGTCCGGTTAAAGTTATGTAGAGTCTTTTCATGCCTTTAATTGAATTGTCATAACATGTTAGCTTCATCATCGTTAATCTATCCTTACCTGATTTACTTAACATTGTAAATGCTTGTCTCATCTCTTACTTGTTAATTGCCTTTACATGCTTAGTTGAAGTTATTATTCTCTCATTTCCTTTTTAGTTATTTAACTAATGAGTTACCTTACTTGAAGTTGTTAATTTCTTGGAATATCTTATTGCTGAATGTGATGACCCGATAGGTCATTTTCAGTTTTAGCCCTCATTTCTATGTTTCAAAACCTCGATTAGCTCCGTTTACCCTTCCATAATTTGCGTGCGCAGTCCGTATCTTCTCCCGGAAGGTTTTTATGTGGAAAATTGAGAAAAATATGAAATCGTGCCTTAAAACTTATTTGAGTTGACTTCGGTCAATGTTTTGAGCAAACGGACCCGGATCAGTATTTTGATAGTCCCGATGAGTTTGTATCGTGATTTAGGACTTGGGCGTATGCCCGGAATAGAATTCGAAAGTCCCTAACTTGAATTATCGTTATTTGTTGAAAGCTAGAAGTTTAAAGGTTTAAAAAATTCATAAATTTGACCGTAGTTTGACTTTGTTGCTATCGGGTTCGGATTTCAATTACGGAACTTAGTATAGGTTCGTTTCATATGACTTGTCTGCAAAATTTGATGCAAAACGAAATTGATTTGACGTGATTTGGACGTCCGGTTGAAAAATTGCATGTTCTTAAGTTTCATTAAAAAAATTCATTTGTTTTGGTGTCCGATTCATAGTGCTAAGTGTTATTTTGGTGTTCTGATCGCGCGAGTGAGTTCGTATCATATTTTGGGACTTGTGTGCAATTGTAGTTTGGAGCCCGGAGGGCTTGAGTGAGTTTCGGATAGGCGACGGAGTGGTTTTGGACTTAGAGGAATAGCTGATGCATTTATGTTTTTGGTGTTGTCTGGAGATCTCGCATTTGCAAGGTCAGACTCGCAAATGTGAGCCTCGCTTTTACGAACAATGTGTCGTATTTGTGAGCCTAGGCTGGGTTGGGGAGGGTTCGCATTTGCGGACTCTGCATCTTCACAATTGCGAAGGTTTTGGTCGTAATTGTGACCACTTTCCACTTGGCGCTTCTTCGTATTTACGAAGTATAGTTCGCATTTGCGGACTGCTTTGGTTCGCATTGTGACTAAATATTCACATTTGCGATGGAAACATGTTCAGTGGCTTCTTTGCATTTGCGAGGGGTTGATCGATTTTGCGATCATCGCAATTGCGAACTTTGTACTGCATTTGCGATAACTGCAGCTTGGCAAAAGAGGAAAAAAAAGGGATTTAGCTCATTCTTTCAAACTCTCAACCCTAAACACCCTAGAGGAGATTTTCCCAAGAGACTTTCTTCCTAAATTAATTGGTAAGTGACTTTAATCTACTTCTTTTTAATTACCCATTACATTTCATAAGATTTTAACATAAAATCTAGGAGAATTTTTGTAAAATTGGGATTTAGACCTCAAATTGAGGTTGGATTTCGAATTGAATTGCGTAATCGGGCTCGGGGGTGAATGGGTGATCGGGTTTTGGTCCAAACCTCGGGTTTTGACCAAGCGCGCCCGGGGTTGACTTTTGTTGACTTTTTTAATAAAGATCTAAATTGAACCTCTTTCATTCGTGGATAGTTTCTAAGGCTTATTTTGAAGGGTTGGGTTAATAATTTGCTAGATTTGGTTTGTTTTGGAGGCTTGTTCGAAAGGCAAGGCCGTGGTTGAATCTTGAATTGATTGCGGAGTGAGGTAAATTAGGTCTAACCTTGATTTGAGGGAATTAGGAATCCGTGAGCTATGTGCTACGTGAGTTACATGTGTAGCGGCGTATATGCCAAGTGACGAGTGTATATACGCCATCAAATTATTTGTTCCCATGCTTTCCCGTGTTTCATTAATTGCTTTATTTCACGATTTAACCGTTACATTACTTATTTTCCCTATCTTCATTGCTTCATGTTATGTCTTGTTTTCATGCCTTAACTGCTACATGCTTATTTTTCTTCCATGCCGTAATTTCTACTTGCCATTTAGTATTTCTTGTATTAGATCGTCCATCCCTCCCTGATTCCATACTTATTTACTACTTGGCTTTATTTGTTTCCATCATATATCCAAATTGTCTTATGCCTTGTTGCCTTATAGTTTCATACTAACTGTTGTCTTCATTGAAATAGTTTCACCTGTACATAGTGTTAAAATGGATATTGTTGAGTTGGTAAGTTGAGACATCTGAGTAGTTCAAGTCTCTATGATTATCAGGTTATTCTCCATTGCTCGTACAATTGTATTCTTGATGTATGATTTCTTGTAAATATTAGTTATTGAGTTACTATTGTTAATTGATATTTTTTGGGGAGCGGGTTGCACGCCGCAACGGAAATTGAAAAGAAATGAATTGAAAAGGGTGGAATAAGGATGGACTATGCTATTGACTGCTGATTATATGGAGGGGTGGGGTTGAGCGCCACAATGGATATGTTTAAAGTTTATATTGTGGGATCGGGTTGCGCGCCGCAATAATTTATGTTTTATATTTCATATTGTATTGTGTTGGATTTGGTACTTTCGTATGAGACTCTGAGGATTGGTATTCCTGTATTTACTGGTTTTTGAGGACTGAGTTATTTTCATGAGTTAACTGCCTTATTTTTTCATATTTTTCTTTCCTGTAATTATTTTTATACTCCATACAAGTTATTGTAAGTGACCCGCCTTAGCCTCGTCACTACTTCGTCGAGATTAGGCTCGGCACTTACAGAGTAAATGGGGTCCGTTGTACTCATACTACACTCTGCAGTTCTTGTGCAGATTTTGGAGTCGGTCTCAGTAGCGGTCAGTATATTGCTGGGGTTGACTATTGGACGGAGACTTGAGGTACAGCTGCTCGGTGTTCGCAGCCCTGAAGTCCCCTTCTACTTTGTCTTAGCTGTGTATTTTCTTTCAGACAACTTTACTTTCATTGAGACCTTTATCTGTATTATTCTAGTAGCTCGTGCACTTATGACACCAGATCCAGGGTTGTATTTTGATATTTCAGTTGTTATGGCATTTCCGCACTTTATTTCAGTTTTATCTCAGTTATTTCAGTAATTGTCATCAGTTAAATTGGAGTTTGTTTAAAAATGGCTTAAAACTAATCTAACGTTTGCTTGCCTGGCAAGTGAAATGTTAGGCGCCATCACGGTCTTGAGGGTGAGAATTTCGGGTCTTGACAAGTTGGTATTAGAGCACTAGGTTACCTAGGTCTCACGAGTCATGATCAAGCTTAGTAGAGTCTGATGATCGGTACGGAGACGTCTGTACTTATCTTGTAAAGGCTATGGAGTTTTGGAAAAATATCACTTCTTTCTTACTCTGTCGTGCAATTTTATTCGATTTGATGATTGAATTGTTCCATTCTTGTTTTCTCGCAGATGGTGAGAACACGCACAGCATCAACAGTGGGGCAGGAGCCAGAGCTCCTAGTGGCAGCTAAGACCAGGGCTAGAGGTCGAGGCGAGGTCGCTCCTGAGGCCGAGGCAGAGGCAGAGCTTAGCCTAGAGCTCGAGCAGCACAACATGCAACGGAGACTCAAGTAGATTTTGACAAGGATGTTCCAGCTCAGACTGTACCCATCGGACCAACTCATTTCCCGGAGGGGTTCATAGCCACTACAGTGCTTCAGGACGCCCTAGTCCATTTGGTGGGCCTTATGGAGAGTTTGGCCCAGACCGGCACATTCCCGGTGGAACCAGACATCTCTCGAACTGAGGGAGGAGCACAGACTCCCGCTAATCACACCCCGGAGCAGGTGGCTCCCCAGTATTAGGCTCCAGCAATCCAGCCTGCTGGGGTGGTTCAGCTGGTTGTTGCAGCATAGGCCGGTGATAGGCTCGCTTTGTCTTCTAAGGCTATGTTGAGGTTGGATAAGTTTACCAAGCTCTTTCCAATTCACTTTAGTGGCGCACCTTCTGAGGACCCACAGGATTTTCTAGACTGTTGCCACGAGGTGTTGCACAACATGGATATAATTATGACCAATGTGGTCGATTTTGCAGCATTTCAGATGACTGATTTTGCCCGGAGGTGGTGGAGAGATTATATGTTGACTAGACCAGCTGGGTCGCCTGCACTTACCTTGGATCAGTTCTCACAGCTATTTCTAGAGAAGTTCATTCCTCTCACTCCAAGAGAGGAATACCGCAGGCTGTTTGAGCGTCTTCAGTAGGGTAGTATGACCGTCACCCAGTATGTGACTCGATTTGTGGACCTAGTTCTCCACGCCATCATCTTGCTACCTACTGAGAGGGAGAAAGTGAGGAGATTTATTGATGGGCTCACTCACACTATCAGGCTTCAGATGGCCAAGGAGACTAGGAGTGACATTTCTTTCCAGACAGCCGTAGATATTGTGAGACGGATTGAGTTGGTCCGCGCTTAAGAGAGGGGGCCGGTGTCAGATAAGAGGCCTCTTCACTTCGGTGGGTTCAATGGTGCCTCATCTGGAGGTAGGGGTTCTTTTGGTAGAGGCCATTCACCTGGGCCGTTTCAGTTACCTCTTCAGGTAGCCCACAGTGCTTCGGGCGGCCATGGTTCTTACGGATCTCGTTTTGAGCAGCCAACATTCAGTGCATATTCAGCTTCTATCAGTGCATCACCACTCCAAAGTTACTACAACGGCTATTCGGATTGTCAGGGTCAGTCCTTGTTTCACCAGCCTCAGCAGTCGAGGGGGTGCTTTGAGTGTGGGGGCATAGATCACATCAGGAGGTATTGCCCTAGATAGGTGACCAACAAATCTCAGCAGGGCTCTCGTGCTATAGTTCCAGCACCAGTTGCTCCACTGCCCGTTCAGCCAGCTAGAGGTAGGGGTCAGGCAGCCAGAGGTGGAGGTCAGGCCGTTAGAGGTGGAGGTCAGGCCATTAGAGGTGGAGGCCAGCCAGCTAAAGGCTGTCCCAGAGACGTGGTTCAGAGTGGTGGGGCCCAGCCCCGATGTTATGTTTTCCCAGCCAGGCCTGAGGCTGAGTCATCTGACGCTGTTATCACAGGTATTGTTCCATTTTTCCATTGAGATGCTTCAGTTCTATTTGATCCGGGATCTACTTATTCCTATGTATCATCTTATTTTGCCTCATATATGGTTGTGCCTCGTGATTCTTTGAGTTCTCCTATGTATGTGTCCACACCAGCGGGAGATTTTATTGTTGTACATTGTGTTTATCGCTCGTGGTTTCTATTAGGAGTTTCAGACTAGCGTAAATCTTCTACTTCTTGATATGGTAGATTTTGATGTTATCTTGGGTATGGATTGGTTGTCACCTTATCATGCTATATTGGACTGTCACGCCAAGATGGTGACTTTAGCCATGCCGGGGTTGCCTTGATTAGAGTGGAGAGGGACTCCTGGTCACTCTACCAGCAGAGTTATTTCTTATGTGAAGGCTCGACGTATGGTCGAGAAAGGATGTCTAGCTTATTTGGCCTATGTCCGTGATTCTAGTGCGGGGGTTCCTTCCATGGATTCAGTACCAGTTGTTCGTAAGTTTCCAGAGGTGTTTCCTGCAGATCTGCCGGGGATGCCACCCGATAGAGATATTGATTTCTGTATTGATTTGGCTCCGGGCACTCAACCCATTTTTATTCTGCCATACCGTATGGCCCCGCCGGAGTTGAAGGAATTGAAGGAGCAGTTACAAGATTTTCTTAACATGGGCTTCATTAGACCTAGTGTCTCACATTAGGGTGTGCCGCTGTTCGTGAATAAGAAGGATGTGTCAATGAGGATGTGTATAAACTATCGGTAGTTGAACAAAGTCACTATCAAGAACAAGTATCCGTTGCCGAGGATTGATGACTTACTTGATCAGCTTCAGGGTGCCAAAGTGTTTTCAAAGATTGATTTGAGGTTTGGCTACCATCAGTTGAGGATTAGCGAATCCAATGTCCCTAAGACGGCTTTTCGGAGTCGGTACGTGCATTATGAGTTTGTAGTGATGTCATTTGGGTTGAGAAATGCCCTAGCAACATTTATGGATTTCATGAACTGGGTGTTCAAGCCCCATTTAGATTCTTTTGTGATTGTATTCATTGATGATATCTTGATTTGCTCCCGCAGCCGAGAGGAGCACGAGCAACATCTTCGGATTGTACTTCAGACCCTGAGAGACAACCAGTTATATGCCAAGTTTTCAAAGTGTGAGTTTTGGTTAGACTCAGTTGCCTTTTTGGGGCAAGTTGTATCGGCAGAGGGCATAAAGGTGGATCCTAAGAAGATTGAGGCAGTTCAGAACTAGCCTAGACTTCCTTCAGCTACAGAGATCCGAAGCTTCCTGGGTTTGGTGGGTTATTATCGCCGGTTCGTGGAGGGATTTTCATCTATAGCAGCCTCATTGACCAGATTGACCCAGAAGGGTGCCCCATTCAGATGGTCGGACGAGTATGAGTTGAGCTTTCAGAAGCTCAAGACTGCTTTGACTACGGCCCTAGTATTAGTGTTGCCCACAGGTTCAAGATCCTACACGGTATTACGATGCATCTCGTATTGGGCTCGGTGCAGTATTGATTAGGGGTCTTCAAAACCGAACCGAAATCGAAAATCGAACCGCAAAATTGGCTTATTAGTATCTGGTTATCGGATTAACGGGTGGTGAACGGATTGAAATTTTTTAATTAACGGCTTATCGGTTTGGGGGCGGATTATTTAATTTTCTTATTGGATAAACTGTTAACCCATTAAGAATTTTTATATTTATAGTTTTATCCCTATGTATATTAAATATCTCTTCACTATTTGAAACCCAAAAATTTAAATTCCTAATTTCTAATTTTCCTCAGCGGTCAGAAACATTCTCTCTCGCCTCTCAGTCTCTATTCTCTACTCTGTGAACTTGAGGGTTGAGGCAAGGCAACTCAACCAAACTACCAAAGGATTCCACAGAAAGGTCTTAAAGTCTCAACTTGAGTACTACACGTCTCTGAACTTGAGGCAACAACAACTCAACCAAACAGTTCTTGCGAGTTGCGACACTAACAAGGCAACAACTCAAGGAAAAGCCCATTCTCTTCTCTAAGAATCAAGTCACCTCCTCGTTTCCTCCATAAGACCATAACCAGAACAACAAGTCAAGTTATTTGAACTTTGAAACTGCAGAAATTGAAGAACTGTTAGCTGCAATAATTGTATTTTGGATGTCTCCTCCAATTGTTCCAGATTTTATTTCTAAATTTCTATTTCCATAGTTCTACATTTTATTAACATTAGTTATTATAAGTGTCTTTGCAAATAGGAATATCAGTTAAACTAATAGTTGTACTAGTGGTACTGCAGGAAAAAAAGCATTAGACTTTTAGGCGGGTTTAGATCAAGAAAATTAATATAAATGGGTTTAAATTTAGTGATTTAATGTCCTGTGGTATATGCATTCATAGTCTATTTGATTTAGCCGATTAACCGCCCGATAATAGCTAAACCGATACCAATCCGCGCAATATCTTATCGATGGCTAGCGGTATAATACATTTACAAGCCGATAACTGATAAGCCGAACCGTTAAGCATAAATAACGGCCCGATTCGCCTGATAAGCAGGCCTAATATTGATGCAGGATGGCAGGGTGATAGAATATGTGTCACGACAGTTGAATGTTCATGAGAAGAATTACCCTGTTCATGACTTAGAGTTGGAAGCCATTATTCAGGCGCTGAAGATTTAGAGGCATTATCTTTACGGCGTGTTATGTGAGGTATTCACGGACCATCAGAGTCTTCAATATTTGTTTAAGCAAAAGGATCTCAATTTGAGGCAGAGGATTTGGTTGGAGCTATTGAAAGACTATGATATCACCATTTTGCATCATTCTGGGAAGGCCATTGTGGTGGCCGATGCCTTGAGTAGAAAGGCTGTGAGTATGGGCAGCCTTGCGTATATTCCAATTGGTGAGGACCGCTTATAGCAGATGTCCAGGCTTTGGCCAATCAGTTTGTAAGGTTAGATGTCTCAGAGCCCAGTCGTGTGCTAGCTTACACAGTCACTCGGTCTTCCATGTATGAGCGCATTAGAGAGCGTCAGTATGATGATCTCATTTGCTTATCCTTAAGGACACCGTGCGGCACGGTGGTGCCAAGCATGTTACTGTTGGAGATGATGGAGTTTTGAGGATGCAGGGTTGTATTTGTGTGCCCAATGTAGATGGACTTCATGAGTTGATTCTTGAGGAGGCCCACAGTTCCTGGTATTCTATTCATCCGGGTGCCGCCAAGATGTATCAGGACTTGCAGCATCATTATTGGGGGAGGAGGATGAAAAAGGATATAGTTGCATATGTAGCTCGGTGTCTAAATTATCAGTAAGTAAAGTACGAGCATCAGACACCTGGTGTTTTGCTTCAGAAGTTAGAGATTCCTAAGTGGAAGTGGTAATGTATCACTATGGATTTTGTTGTCAGACTCCCATCAGAAGAAGTTCGACGCGGTATGGGTTATTAGGAGCAGGTTGACCAAGTCGGCACATTTCATTCTAGTGGTAGTTACCTATTTTTCAGAGCGGTTAGCTGAGATCTACATTCGCGAGATCGTCCGTCTTCACGGTATGCCCGTGTCTATCATTTCTGACCGAGGTACACAGTTCACCTTGCAATTTTGAAGGGCTGTGCAACGTGAGTTGGGCACGCAGGTTGAGTTGAGTACAACATTTCATCCCAGACAGATGTAAATTTCGAGCGCACTATTCAGATATTGGAGGATATGCTTTGCACTTGTGTTATGGAATCAGTTCTTTCCGCTTGCGGAGTTTGCCTACAACAATAGCTACTAGTCTAGCATTCATACGGCTCCCTATGAAGCATTGTACGGGAGGCGATGCCGTTCGCCAGTTGGATGTTCGAGCCAAGGGAGGCTTGGTTGTTGGGTACGGATTTGATACATGATGCCTTGGATAAGGTCAAGATTATTCAGGATCGACTTCGCACCGATTAGTCCAGACATAAGAGTTATGTCGACCGTAGAGTTTATGATGTTGCATTCATGGTAGGAGAGAGGATATTGCTCCGGGTTTCACCCATGAAGGGTGTGATGAGGTTCGAAAAGAAGGGCAAGTTGAGCCCTAGGTATATCGGACCCTTTGAGATTCTTGAGAGAATGGGTGAGGTGGCCTACAAGCTCGCATTTCCACCTAGTTTATCAGCAGTCCATCCAGTGTTACATCTGTCCATGCTCCGGAAGTATCATTATGATCCGTCCGATGTGTTAGATTTCAGCTCAGTCCGATTGGACAAGGATTTGACTTATGAGGAGGAGCCGGAGTCTATTCTAGTCCGGCAGGTCCAGCAGTAGAGGTCTAAAAGTTATCCTTCAGTTCGAGTGTAGTGGAGAGGTCAGCCGACGAGGCAGCTATTCAGGAGTCCGAGTCGGACATGCGGAGTAGATATCCACACCTTTTCACCAGTCCAGGTACTTTTCTATGTCCATTCAAGGACGAACATTTGTTTTAGAGATGGAGAATGTGATGAACCGATAGGTCATTTTCAATTTTAGCCCTTATTTCTGTGTTTCAAAACTTGATTAGCTTCGCTTAGCCTTTTTTGATTTGCGTGCACAGTCTGTGTCTTCTTCTAGAAGGTTTTTATTTAAAAAATTGAGAAAAATGTGAAATCGTGCCTTAAAACTTATTTGAGTTGACTTCGGTCAATGTTTTGGGAAAACAGATTCGGATCACTATTTTGACAGTCCCAGTGGGTCTGTATCATGATTTGGACTTGGGCATATGCCCGAAATCAAATTCAGAAGTCCCTAGCTTGAATTAACGTAATTTGTTGAAAACTAGAAGTTTAAAGGTTTAAAGAATTCATAAAATTGACTATAGTTTGACTTTATTGATATCGGGTTTGGATTTTGGTTCCGAACCTTGGTATAGGTCCGTTTCAGTATTTATGACTTGTTTGCAACATTTGGTGCAAAAGGGAGTTGATTTGACATGATTCGGACGTCCAGTTTAGAAATTGCATGTTTTTAAGTTTCATTGAAAATTTCATTAGTTGTGGTGTCCGATTCATAGTTCTAAGTATTATTTTGGTGTTTTGATCGCGCGAGCGAGTTCGTATGATATTTTTGGACTTGTGTGCATGTTTGGTTTGGAGTCCCGAGGGCTCGGGTAAGTTTCGGATAGGCTACAAAATGGTTTTTGGTGTCGTCTGCAGATCTCGTATTTGCAAGGTGTGGCTCGCAAATGTGAGCCTCGCTTTTGCGAACAATGTGTCGCATTTACGAACAATGTTTCGCATTTGCGAGCCTGGGCAGGGTTGGGGAGAGTTTGTAGTTGCGAGAAATGCTTCGTATTTGCAGACTCTGCATCTTCGTAATTGTGAAGGTTTTGGTCGCAATTGTGACCACTGTCCACTAGGTGCTTCTTCGCATTTGTAGACTGCTTTGGTTCACATTTGCAAAAAAATTGTCACATTTACGATGGCAACAGGCTCAGTGGCTTCTTCCCATTTGCGAGGGATTGATCGCTTTTACGATCATCACAATTGCGAACTTTGTATCATAATTGCGATAACTGCAGCTGGGTAAAAGAGGGGAAAAACGAGATTTAGCTAATTTCTTTCAAACTCTCAACCTTAAACACTCTAGAGGAAATTTTTTCAAGAGACTTTCTTCCTAAATTCATTGGTAAGTGACTTTAATCTACTTTTTTTCAATTACCCATTACATTTCATAAGATTTCAACATAAAATCTAGAATTTTCATGGTAGAAGCTATAGATTTGGGTAGAATTAGGAATTTTTGTAAAATTGGGATTTAGACCTCGAATTGTGGTCGGATTTCGAATTGAATTGCAAAACCGAGCTCGGGGGTGAATGGGTGATCGGGTTTTGGTCCGAACCTCGAGTTTTGACCAAGCGGCCCGTGGTTGACTTGTGTTAACTTTTTCAATAATGATTTAAATTGAACCTCTTTTATTCGTGGTTAGTTTCTAAAGCTTATTTTGAATCGTATGATCAATAATTTGCTAGATTTGGTTTGTTTTTTGGAGGCTTGTTCGAAAGACAAGGCCGTGGTTAAATCTTGAATGATTGCGAATGAGGTAAGCGTTGGGTCTAACCTTGATTTGAATGAATTAGGAACTCATGAGCTATGTGCTATGTGAATTACATGTGTAGTGGCATATATGCGAAGTGACGAGTGTATATACGCCATCAAATTACTTATTCCCATGCTTTCCCTGTTTCATTAATTGTTTTATTTCACGATTTAACCGTTACATTACTTGTTTTCCCTATCTTCAATTACTTCATGTTATGTCTTATTTTTATGCCTTAATTGCTACATGCTTATTTTTCTTCATGCTGCAATTGCTACTTGCCATTTAGTATTTCTTGTATTAGATCGTCCATCCCCTCCTTGATACCATACTTATTTACTACTTGGCTCTATTTGTTTCCTTCATATATCCAAAGTCTTATGCCTTGTTGCCTTACAGTTTCATACTATATGTTGCCTTCATCAAAGTAGTTTCACCTGTATATATTGTTAAAATGGATATCGTTGAGTTGGTAAGTTGAGACATTTGAGTAGTTCAAGTCTCTATTATTATCAGGTTATTCTCCATTGCTCGTACAATTTTACTCTTGATGTATGATTTTCTTGTAAATCTTAGTTATTAAGTTACTATTGTTAATTGATATTGTTTGGGGAGCGGGTTGCACGCCGCAACAGAAATTGATAAATGAATTGAAAAGGGTGGAATAAGGATGGACTATGTTATTGACTGCTGATTATATGGAGGGGTCAGGTTGCGTGCCATAACGAATATGTTTAAAGTTTATAATGTGGGATCGGGTTGTGCGCCGCAACAGTTTATGTGTTTTCTATTTCGTATTGTATTATGTTGGCTTCGGTACTTCCGTATGAGACTCTGATAATTGGTATTCCTGTATTTACTGGTTTTCGAGGACTGAGTTGTTTTCATGAGTTAACTGCCTTATTTTTTTCGTATTCCTATCATTATTTTTATACTCCGTACAAGTTATTTTAAGTGACTCGCCTTAGCCTCGTCACTACTTCGTCGAGGTTAGGCTCGGCACTTACAGAGTACATGGGGTCGGTTGTACTCATACTACACTCTGCACTTCTTGTGCAGATTTTGGAGTCGGTCTCAATAGCAGTCAGTAGATTGCTGGGGTTGACTATTGGACGGAGACTTGAGGTACAACTGCTCGGCGTTTGCAGCCCTGAAGTCACTTTCTACTTTGTCTTAGTTGTGTATTTTCTGTCAAATAGCTTTACTTTCATGCAGACCTTTATCTGAATTATTCTAGCAGCTCGTGCACTTGTGACACCAGATCCAGGGTTGTATTTTGATATTTCAGTTGTTATGGCATTTCCGCACTTTATTTCAGTTTTATCTAAGTTATTTCAGTAATTGCCATCAATTAAATTGGAATTGCTTAAAAATGGCTTAAAACTAATCTAACGTTGGGTTGCTCGGCAAGTGAAACGTTAGGCACCATCATGGTCTCGAGGGTGAGAATTTCGGGTCGTGAAGTGTGAAGTTATAAAGGTCGCGATTCACATTGAGGCAAAGTTGTAAATTGTAGAAATACCATTCGTGTTGAAATTTTCACTTTCAGTTGCTATTGTTGAGACTTTTATACATATTGTGGTTGAGCTATGAGCTAGTTATTATGGAAACGTTATTGTTGTTGACTTCTTTGGCAAGTTGTGGTTTTGGACACTTGAGGTGTGGTTTGTGATATGTTGTGATATTGATATGCTTTCAGTGGTATAAGGATTGGGGTTGATACGCATACGATGAGATAAGATGGGATTGATACGCGTGTTGCTAGTAGAGGAATTATTTGAAGCCACGCAGTGTGATAAAGTGGGCTAAAATGCAGGTAGCTATTTCAAGAAAGTATTTTTTAAAACTAAGTGTAAGGCTCTTGCGGTAATACAAGGAAAGATTGTGATTTGATTTGTGAAATGAGACTACGAGGTGATACTTCGATAGTGATTCTTGTTGATGCCTGTCATATACATCACTTGTATTTTGTTTGCATCATTTCCTTGGCATTCTTATTATGTGTTTCTTCATTGATGTCTTAATTGCCTCAGTCTCAGTGTAGATTTTTTTTCCAAATAATTGATTACTCAATACCATTGATCAGAATGTTTATAGAGGGGTCTAGGCAAAACCTCATTATTACAAGGTTTGAATGAACATAGTTCAATTCCAACAATTGAACCTATCCAAAAGAAAGGAAGGATTCTCTTGTACATTGAGGCTCACAAAAAATGAACTAAGTAAACCACTTAGTATATACAAAAATTGATTTAGCCTGGATCAAAGATGAAATATCCTTTTTTTAACTCGAATTTTGAAGTTTGGTCCACCCTTCCCATCATTCTTCATAGTGGATATAACTTGAGGTGGTAGATTTATAGCCTCTGTGAAGAAGGTGTTTCTTTTGGTAGATTCAGCAAAATTGGCACGAAGATCTGCTAAGACATTGCCCTCTCTGTATGTATGCTTGAATTGAACTTTTGCCCTGAGACTCATGTTTTGAACTTGTTTAATATTATCTTGAATTTGCCATGAGCTTTTGACTTCTCCTTTTATCATTCTGAATAATAAGGAGTTAGTCAGACTCCACTATCACCTTGGAGAAGCCATTTCTAAACACCATTCAAGACCAATTTTAAGAGCTTGAATTTCTGCCGAATTGTTGCTGGCGAATCCAAAATAAGCTGTGAATGCCATTAACATATGACCTAGATGGTCTCTGAGAATGCCATCCCCACCAGCATTTCCTGGATTACCTTTGCAACATCCATCCACATTCAATTTGACTTCATCATAAGTTGGCTTGATCAACCTAAGAGGTTGTATATCCAGTTTAGGCCTGATATGATCAATCAATTGACAAATATTGGTCATAGATTTGGTGACAGGGAGAGTTGGAAACTGGGCATTGAGAACCATGTATAATAGATAAGTGATATGTTCAGTCACTCTATTTGCATTGATCTTTATGCCCTCATATTTGGCAGAGTATCGATCTTTCCAAATTTCCCAAGAGATAATAGTAGGGAGACACTATAACACTAATTCATGAACTTTGTTATGAGGATTAATCAACCACCATCTAATAATCTTAGTCCTAACACTACCAAGAGGAGGGTTTAGGATGCCAAGGGCATTAGAGAAGTGATTCCGGATATTGGAGGCCAGTTCACCTTCACTAAAAAGGTGATCCGTAGTCTCAAAATTACCTTGAGAGAAACATTGACATTAAAAAGGACCATAGACACCAAATTTAACTAAAGAGTCATCAGTAGAAAGCTTACCCTTTAGGAGTCTCGGCAAATAGAAACAAACTTTAAAAGGGACCTTACTGTGCCATATTTTTCTATGAGTGAGGGTAGTGCCTCTGGAATTTCTGAATGTTTGCCAAGAAGTTTTAGTAGAAAAAGAGCCATTATTCTGATTTGGAAGCCAAACTAGAAAATCTTCATTGTCAACAGAAATATTAATACCACAAATGTGAGTAATTAAATTGGGAGGAAGGATTTTTTGAAGCTTAGCCAAGTTCCATGTAGTGTGAGAAATAAAATAAGAGACTTTAGTCCTTTTTGACTTCTTCCCCTGTTGTACCAGACTTGCAAGAGGCCCTTTGTTAGTCCAGTTGTGAAACCAAAAGGAAATATTATACTAACCAACCTTCTAGAGGATGTGCTGCTCACAATCCTTCCTGATGTCCATAAGTCTCCTCCAATGGTGAGACTGAGAGTAAATTTTCTTCTTAGAGATAGGATGACATCTTTTACAATACTTAACATTCAAAAAGAAGGTGATAAGATTTTTGGAGGTTCTGAATGTCCACCAAGATTTAGTAGAGAAAGAAGTGCATATATCATGTAAAGATCTGAAGCCTACTCCTTCCTCATTTTTAGGGTAGCACAAACTATGCCAAGAGGTCCAATGATAATTTTTCTTGTCCTCATAATTACACCAGAAGAAATTTGCAAGAGATTTTTCAACTTGGCTAATAATAGTTTTGGGGGATGGACAACAGAAATGATGTGAAGAGGGAGAGAGTGGAGGACAGACTTATTGAGAACTACTTTACCCCTAAAAGAAAGCAATTTTCCTTGCCAACCCTGCGTCCTATTCACAATTTTGGCCACTATGCTCCCAAAGTATCATTTTCCTTATTTTCATTATTATACTGTACTATACCTATTCAGTTTCTTCATTTATTCCAGTAGGTGTCTTGACCCGACCTTGTTACTACTCTATCAAGGTTAGGCTTGATACTTACTGGGTACTGCTGTGGTGTACTCATACTACACTTCTGCACATCTTTTTGTGCAGATCCAGGTACTTCATACCAGCCTACGCATCGGTGAGTCGAGCTTGGATCAGAGACTTCAAAGTATACATGTCGGCGTTTGCAGGCCTCGAAGTCACCTTCTATCTAGTTTTTATTTCATTCTCCTCTTATAGATACTATTGTATAGGGATGTTTCAATATATTCGTTTAGAGCTTGTGACTCGGTATCACCAGATTTTGGGTGTTATGTCCAGTTATTTTGCGGAGTCCATTTTATGAAAGCTATTGATTAAATTGAATATTTTATTACTATTTTCATTAAATTCTTCATGTATGCTAGGCTTACCTAGTCTTAGAGACTAGGTGCCATCACGATATCCTACAAAGGGAGATTGAGGTCGTGACAAAATGGCACATTTTGATCTACATAGAAAAGAAAAGACCCAATAAATCCAACAATTCTGCTCCTCCTGACTATGTGGAGGAGATCACTGGGATCAAGCAACATTTTTCAAACTTTCTTCTTAGTAAAGATTTTGTCAACATATCGAAATCATTATCATCCGTGTAGATCTTCTTAAATTCAAGCAACTTAGAATCCAATACATAATCCAATGGCATCTCACAACAATATGTTTCAGCATATCATGAACTATAAATTTTTTGTCAAGATGAATTAGCACTTTGACTGCCACAATTAAGTACATACCTCTTTTGACCAAAGTCACTTTCCCCAAGAATCTCTTCCTTCAGAGCAACTCCCTATAAGCTTCAATGACAGCAACAAGCTCAACTTCAAGCTAATTCAGTACGTGAAAAATATTTGGCTCAAAAGGTGTAAAAAATTTACGACCCATACCCCTATGAGATTTCAACTTCACTGAAAAACGAGCCAAATTCAAATTACAAACTCTTGTAACCTAAAAAATTATCCCTAGCCCCTTTAGCGACTACAACCACTTGAGTGTAGCAACATCTTCAAGATAAGTCTAGCTTGAAGCTAAAAGCACTCAGACGAAAATACCTAAACAAAATTTACAAGATCTGCAGATATAGGTAACATTCAAGAAAAATCTTACTAAAAAGAACTAAGACTGAAAATAGTAGACATGCATAGGAAGGAACATGTACACATCCTAGTTTTCCTGTCACGTTCCGACCTTCAAAAAACTATAAACTTTTTACTCGCAAATTCTCTCTTTGATTGCTCTCAATAATTTAAGTGTTTTTCTCACTTGTTCTTAAGAGTGTCAAACGTGCTTACCTATATAAGGAAAACTTAGACAATATATAAAGTTAGTTTTAACAAGGTCTACTCTTTTGAAAAGCAACTAACAACTCCAATCACTTAAACAACTATCACATGGCTTTAGGTACACTACTAGAAATCAACTAAAGCGATCACAAAAAGCGACCAAAGTTGGCCGCTTTTTGTCCAAAAGCGACCGAACAGGCCTGGTTCATATTCAGCTGGTCCCGTTACCTTAGCGACCAACTTTGGTCTCTAAGGTAAAAGGACCAAACATTCCGGTAAAACATATAGAGACCAACTTTGGTCGCTAATTAGCGACCAACATTGGTCTCTACATATAAATTACGGTATTTCTTATTTATTATAATCTGGATAAGTGCGACCAACGTTGGTCGCAATGTAATTAATATTATTATTTTTATTTGATTAAGCGACCAACCTTGGTCGCTAAGTTGAAGAATAGAATATTTATTTTATGATAAGCGACCAACGTTGGTCGCAATATTTTCAGATTTTAAAAATCTGGGTAAAGTAGCGACCAACCTTGATCGCTATAGTGAAGATTTTTTATTTTTTTTAATGATAAGCAACCAATGTTGGTCGCTATATTTGCACAATTTTAAAATCTAGGTTGAATAGCGACCAATGTTGGTCGCTATTTTCCAGAATATTTTTTTCAGTGAAAAGCGACCAATTGGAGACCAACGTTGGTCGCTTTTCTTGGTTCATTTTTTCCATAAACCACCTGTTTTGGCAGCTACACCACCTGTCAGCTTACCAAAATCCTAAACAGGTATTTTATGCCATAACGGACAACGACGACAACAACATCAACAACAACAAACCAAATTCGTTTATGACATTTTATGGCATTTTATGCCATAAACAACAACAACAACGACAACAACAACAACAACAACAATAAACAACAACAATAACAACAACAACAACAACAACGACAACAACAATATTAAACAACAACAACAACAACATTAAAAGTAACAAAGTATAAAGTTCAATAGAACTTATACATAAGCTAACCAAAATATATTAACTATTATTACAAGTCAAGGATTAGTTTGTACATCATTGTCGTCATCGTCTGATGAAGTTTCATCATGAAGAAGGTATGGAAAAGGGTGTAGTTGTGTAGGACCGGAGGGATGATAACAGGGAGGACGGGAGGAAGTAGCACGGGGAAGGTGAGCCTCTGGCGATGAATCACGAGACCGGGGAATCGGAAAAGCGCCAGAAGCCAAGAGAGATTTGAGCTGCTCTTGTATGGCAATATACTGAGCATCTCTAATCCTTTCTCTTTCCTTGGAGGCTTCTAGCTCGGCTGTGAGCTTTGCCACAGTCTCCCGCACAGAGGAGAGGCTCTCCCCATCAAGTTGCTCCACTTGCACGGAAGTGCCTATTCCTTGCATTCCACACTTATAGCGGTGGAATTTCTTAGTGGGAAGCCCGTATACCTTCCCCCATTTTGGATCGCCAGCAGCCTGCGTCCATAGTCTTTCAGCATCCTCGTCCGACGGTTGGATTGGGTCGCCCAACTCATTAGGTGGCTGGCTGCGTATGGATTCCTCCACCTCAGATATGAAGCGACCCTATAAGAAAAATTACATTGAATTAATATTTCAAAAGTTATATAAAAGTATATCAAAATACTTAATGAAGATTGAAAACTTACATGTACAGTCGAGGCTCGGCCCTCAACCCACCTTTCTTCATCCGAATTTTTCTTCTTCTTGACAATATGAGTCTCCTTAAATAACTCATCTTGCCTCATCGGACGCCCCAACTTCTTCTCCTGAAAACTCATAAATTTTAGTTAAGAAACAGAGTAGAGGTTAAAAATTAAAATTAAATTAAGCAATTACGTACCATTCTCCTCTTTATTGTACCGAGGCTGATCGCACCTCCAGTGTGCAGGGAGCCTCCCTTCTCAGAAGCACGAGCTTTCTTTCCTTGCTCGCTCTTCTTTAAGAACTCTGCGGTTAGCCATTGCTTTTGCAAATCCTCCCATAGATGATCAAGCAACCAGGAGGGCTTCTGGTTCAACTTTCTAGCTCTGGAAAAGCAATATGACAACCGCTTGCGAGCCTTGATATGAAAATTAGCAGCTACATCCGCACTATAGCGGTGTTCCCATATACACTTGCTCTGTATTTCAAAAGTTAAGTATTTAGATGGAAATATCATAAATATAAATAATTGTACTGCTTACGAGAACATTTATACCTTAAATTCATTGAAAATTTGCTCCTTAAGCGAGAATAGGAAATCACTCCAAGTCGCATAAGGGCCATCTAATAGCTTTCTGGTGGCTTGGGTGATTATCCTTGTAGTAACATTACTAGGGATGAACCTGTAATTTAATTAAAAAAATATATTAATATCTTAGTAAAATCGTACAAAACAATAAACGTAAAAAATAACAAATAACTCTTACTCGTCACCCTCAGGGACTATGATGATCCTGCCATATTGATCACGATGCACCTCCTCGTCATAATGACCGTCACCGTACGAACCATGTACATCAGAGGCATGTGTGGAAGGTGTAGGGGGGTCAGAGCTAGTGTCTCGCAGGCGAAGGCCTGTAATAGATGGAGTCCCAGATGAAGATGGCTGCGAGCCCTGTGACTGCGACATAGCTGTATGGGCCGCAGGGGGACGTGACACTAATTGCCGTGGCCCGAGTGGTTGTGACCCGAGTGGCTGCGACCCGAGTGGCTATGACCCCAGTGGCTGTAACACTGATGCCAGTGATCCATGTGTATGTGACATGGATCGATACGGTCCATGAGATGCAGATGGCTGAGATCCACGTGGATGTGCGGCAGCTGGACTGTATGTCGGATGTACAATCTTATGGCCCTGTGATGAAAGACCTGGTGTCTGCACGAAGGTATAGGGCTGGTGATGCTGTGGCAGCTTAGAATAGCCCTGGGGTGGAGGAAAAGACGTAGGCATAGGTAACTCTGAAATGGCAGGACAAGTTGGAGTATAATCTTCTACCCTCCTCTTTGGTTTCCTAGCCTTTTCTCGACCCCGAGAACTACTAGAATCATTGTTACCTTGACCCTTGCCTGTCATCTGCATAATATAATACATATTTAGATTAAAAAATATAAAGAAAATAGTTATAAACGAGAGTTGTTAAAGAAACCAACTGTTTAAAGCTCATCGTTGTATAGTTCCTCGTTCGAGAATTCTTCTTCCTCGGTAGTTTGAGCTTCATCGGTTGATACTTCTTCCTCGTTTTCTGTAATTCTTACTTCAAAAATATCAACTTCTTCCAGTATGTATTCAGGATGTTCCAAATCATTTTCTAAAACTTCGTCCACTATTTGGTCAACAGTGGAGATATTTTGATATGCAACATCTAACACACTCTCGACTTCCACCCTACCCACAGGCTTGGTTTTTATTACAACCCACCAATCAGACTTATTTCGCCGCAATGGATAAGGAGCATAATACACTTGCCTAACATTATGTGCAATTATGAAAGGATCATAGCGATCATACTCCCTCGTATGATTAACCTCAATTATGTTGTATTGATTGTGGACTCTTGCACCTCTTGTTGGTGTGGGTCAAACCACTTGCATCTAAAGAGTATCAATTTCTTGTATGGCCAACCGGTATATTCTAGTTCAATTATTTCTTTGATCACACCATAATAATCAATATCTCCATCTCGGTTGCCATCACCACCTTGAACCCACACCCCACTGTTGTTGCTATTTTTATTTTTTGAGCAACCCTCGGCATGGAACTTATATCCACTCACAACGTACTTAGACATTGTTCTGACCTCAACCCCAGGTCCCCAAGATATATCTTTCAAAAATTGGTTTACACCATTATTTGGATCATTTACCTACATATTGTTTAAAAAAAATTCATATGTTAGCATAACTTCCAAACATTGTTTATCGACGTAGTGTTAGAATATTTTAAGGAGAAACTTACAAATTGTTTGAACCATGTATCAAATCTCGTATATACAGCAACATGCCCAAATTGACCCACGAAGTGACTGTGACACATCAAATATTTTTAGTAGTTGGATTGAGATGTAATTACAGTCATTGTTATATTTTGATAACTACTAAATCAATACTTACTTGAGAAATGGTACGACTTCGGGACAATTTAGCAACACGTGAAGTGTAGCTGACTTGAACTCCATATCACTCAAACTCCTCTTTCTAACATCTTTAGAACATCGGCCTGGTTGATTGAATATGGACATAGATGGATATGACAGATCATTCATAAGGTCGACTGTGTGCCTGTTGGGCCTATTCCTAGCACATGGCACATTACTTTCAAAATAATAAGAGCAAAAATGAGCAGTCTCCTTTGCAAGATATGCTTCGCATATAGATCCTTCAACCCTGTTCCTCTGCCTAACAAATTGTCTGCATTTGCCAATTGTCCTATCATAATTTCAGGCTAGCCAAGAACATTAAAATAAAACAGAAAAATTACATCAAACATATAATATTACCTCTCAAAGGGATACATCCATCTGCATTGAACGGGCCCTCCAAGTCGTGCCTCGTGTACAAGGTGGATTGGAAGGTGTTCCATCACATCAAAAAACCCACATGGAAATATCTTTTCCATCTTAGAATAGGTGACACGAATGTTCTGATCCATTTGGAGTAGGTTTTCTTCCCTTAACGTGGAAGAACACAAGTCTTTGAAAAACAAACTGATCTCTGTGATGGGTTTCCAGATTCTTTCAGGCAAACCACAAAATGCAATAGGCACTAAGGTCTCCATGAAGACATGACAGTCATGACTTTTCAAATGGCTCAACTTCCCCACCTCCATATCAACTTTTCTCCCAAAATTCGAAGCATAACCCTCAGGCATCTTCAATTTCGTTACCCAATCACAAATTTGCCGTCGTTCCTCCAGAGTGAATGTGTAACTTGCTTTGGGTTTGAACACCTTACCATTGTGTGCTGTCTGCAAGTGTAGTTCAGGCCGCCTGCAATATTCTTGTAAGTCCATTCTAACCTTTGCGTTATCCTTTGTCTTACCTTTAAAATCCATCACTGTGTTGAACAAATTATCAAAATAGTTCTTCTCAATGTGCATCATATCAAAGTTGTGATGGAGAAGATTATCCTTCCAATAAGGAAAATCCCAAAATATACTCCTTTTCACCCAATTGTGAGTAACACCGTATCCTGGGAATCTATAAGGTGGAGCTTCAGTAACTTTATTGAAGTTCTGGACCCTCTCCCAAATTTCCTCTCCTGAAAGTATCCGAGGTGGAAAATCACATTCCATTTTATTCTTTCTAAATGCATTTTTCATCCTTCTAAACTCATGATCAGGAGGCAAGAACTGACGATGACAATCAAACCATGATTGCTTTCGGCCATATTTCAAAGTAAACGCTTTACTATTTTTCATGCAGTAAGGACAAGCTAGCTTCCCAGCAGTCATCCACCCAGACAACATTTCATATGCAGAAAAATCGTTAATTGTCCACATTAAATTAGCACGCAAATTGAAATTCTGTTTAGTTGATATGTCATATGTTTCAACACCATCATACCACAATTGTTTTAGCTCATCAATCAAAGGTTGCAAATATACATCAATTAAGCTTTTTGGATTACGTGGACCAGGGATAATACAGTTCAAGAATATATATGGACTAGTCATCACAACTTTGTGGTAGATTATAAGGTGTAAGAAAGACAGGCCAACATGAATAAGGTGTTGCAGAAACAGAAAATGGGGTGAAGCCATCAGCACACAAACCCAACCGAACATTCCTCGGTTCACTAGCATAATCCGGATACGTCCTATCAAAGTGCTTCCAAGCTTCTCCATCTGAAGGATGACACATAACACCGGGTGATCTTCTATTTTCAAAGTGCCATCTCATATGAGGAGCAGAGCTCATCGACACATATAACCTCTTTAACCTAGGTATAAGTGGTAAATAATGCATCGACTTGATAACGACCATCTTCCCGCTGGAAAGCCTCTTGAAACGAGGCTTTTCGCAAAATTTACAACTGTCCAAACCTGCATCATCATTACAGTATAACATGCAACCATCTTCACAATAATCAATTCTCATTAACGAAAGTCCAAACTTAGAAACTAATCTCTTTGTCTTATAGAAATCAACAGGTAAGTTGACATCACGGTCAACTAGTTCACGCATAAGGTCAATGAAAGAGTCCATGGCTCCTTGAGAAATATTCCAATTAGATTTCATACTTAGTAATCTAACTGCAACAGACAACTAAGATTGAGGACTTCCATTACGTAGTGGACGACTAGTTTCCTCTAATTGTTCATAAAAATATTTTGCCTCATCATTAGGAGTTTGTTCAACATTTTTATTGGAATCACCCCCGAATTGCATCCCAAAAGCATCAGCAACCATATGATGAATTCCGGAATCACTATTTGTATTCTCCACCGACCTACTACTTTCACCCACAACTAGATTATGAAATATCCCATGGCTACCATCGATCTCTCCATGATTAGTCCACACAAAGTAATTTTCTATAAACCCCCTTTTATAAAGATGAAGCTCAACTTTATCCGGTTTTCCAAATTTCATACAGTCGCACTTAACACAAGGGCACCTAATTACTCCTTCAATTAGGCATGGTGGAAGTGACATTGCATGTCTAATAAAATCATCCACCCCTTCTACAAAATCCTCCCTCAATCCCCGTCGATTAGGATAATTCCTATTGTACATCCAAGTACGATATTCCATCTATACAAATAAAACAAGAGGAAATTAATTTAGTTAATTCATATTCCAATAGTTTTCTAGTTAATTAATTTCATATCCTAAAATTTCAATTTCCAAACTAAAAGTTAATTCATATCTTAAAAGTTCAATTCATAAACTAAAAGTTCAATTCATATCGTAAAAGTTCAATTCATACACTAAAATTTCAATTCATATCCTAAGGGTTCAATTCATAAACTATAAGTCCAATTCGTATCCTAAAGATTCAATTCAAATCCAATTCATAAAATTTCAAGACAACACAAAGTATAATTCAAATCTAACTAAACTAAATTCAACACTAATTAAACTAATTAGTTAATAAAATTAATTAACAAAATTAATTTGAGCAAGACCTAAACCCTAATCCTCAATAAAATACATTGTATAAAGAATTGAAACACTAATTGAAACAATAAACAATAATACATCAAATGTTGTAACATACACACCAAAAATAACAAAGATTGAAGGTTATAATTCTAACCTTGATTTTTTATGGGTGGAGAAGGAGAGAGATAGACGCGGCAGCAGTGGAGGCGACGGGTAGCGATAGTGACGAGCAGCAGTGGGGCGTGGTGTCGCGGGGTGGGGGAATGGGATTAGGGTTAGAAAAATAAGAAAGTTGGGAAATTTTGGCGAAATAAGGGGAAACCCCGCTTTGGTTTCTGTAATTATAGAAAGTGATCAACGTTAGCGACCAACGTTGGTCGCTTATCTAAAAATTTTAAAATTAAAAATTGCGACCAACGTTGGTCGCAAGTTTGGTCGCTCCAGTGTACTCTGTTCTAATAATGGCCGACAACTTTATCTACTTTATAAAAGTATTACAATAATGGCCGACAACTTTATCTGATGGGGACCACTTACAGGATACATTGTAAGTGGGAGCGGGGGGCACGCCTGCCACGAGATATTATGAAAGTGGGAGCGGGTGGTACGCCTACCACAGGATATATTATAAGTGGGAGCGGGTGGCACGCCTGCCACGGGATGTGATGTATGTGGGAGAGGGTGGCACGCCTGCCACAAGAGGTTACTATAAGTGGGAACGGGTTGCACGCCTGCAACAAGAGGTTATGGGAGGTGAAGGTGGCTTGTATCTCATCTCATTGTGTTAAAGGCTAAATTGCAGTTTTTCTCTCTTATTCATTGATGATTCGTTTCGCTTTATTTGTCTGTTATTGCAATGTATGTTTTCTTTCCCCCGTTAAAATTGTTTATATATGGCCGACAACTTTATCTACTTTATAAAAGTATTACAATAATGGCCGACAACTTTATCTGATGGGGCCCATTGCTTTATTAAAGCTGATTTGTTTTATTACCCTAATAAATTTGACGTAGGGCCTTCAATCAATTCATTTCTTGCCTTTATCTTTTTGTGCTGAGGAAGATTCTTCCGCTGTTTCTTTCATTTTCTGCAGAAATTCCTCTAACTCTGCAATATTAACTTGCTCTGTATTGTCTTCTTGTGATTCTTCTAAATAAATATCTTCATTTGTTTTACTCACTGATGCCACTGAAATATTATCGGGCATTTCAGTATCAAAATTTTTTGCGAATTCTTTTCTAACTTCTGCTAAATATGAGGCCATAAGCTCTTCCTTCGATACAGCTCCTTTCTTCATCTGTATCTTTCTGCTGATATGACTTGCTAGAGTTTTGAGAACTATATTTCTTAAGAGCCTTGTCAATATTATCAAGGGTTTGCTGTCCATAAAGTTGACCTGTTTCTCTATTAATAATGAGCATTTTGCTCCAAAACTTTGTATAAAGAATTCTATTAAGACATGGAAATCCTTTATCAGTATGACTGATTTCCACATCCCATTTCATAATCCAGGGAATAGAGAATTCTATGAAAAAATGCATTAAAGCCATTCCTTCAAAGAAAATATTATCTCTTTGTAGACTAATTAGTCTGGGTGATAATTTCACCCACTGAGTATATAAACTCTTATAATTGTCTGGCAAAATATCAATAGATGGTCCAAATATAGTCCACCATTCACAAAACCAATTTGGTAAATCTTGGTTAAACATATTATCACAAAGTTTAATAAACCAAGAGTGTTTCCTATTAGGATTTTCATAATAAAAAGTATTATAAAAACTTTGGATATAATCCCAGTAATTATATTTAACAGAAATTTTCTGTTCTGGATGGATATAATCCTTTTCTTTTAAAGTACTAATTCCCCATTCATCAGCAGGAATTATACGTTTGAATATAATCTTGGAAAAGTTATAAACTTTTTTAGTTGTTGAGGGATAGAAATGTTGAATTTCAACTGTCTCTGTTGATTTCAAAATCAACTCATAATTCATTCTGTATTTGTATGAAGTAGTAGCATATGATGCTGTATCAAAATATCTTGACATTATTTGCCAAGGATTATCCTTCCATCTTAGGTCTGATCTTTCCAAAAGAATTATTAATTCTTTATGGGAATTTTGACTATAAACTTCATTACCTTCATGCCTTCTTCCATTAATGCTGTAGAATATAAAGGTGGGTTATTACCCTCATTCTGTTGCTTGGACTTTATAAATTCCATGAAGTCTTTATACATAGGGTGATTAATATTAACACTCGAACTTGAATTTTTTGAACTTTATGCTATATTTGCAGATATTAACTTCTGGTTTCCGAATTGGGCAAGGATATTACCTCTACCCCTTCCTGTGCCTCTTCCCCTACCTCGAGGGGTTGTATACTGGGGTCTCATCTGAAACATATATGTAAAGAATTATGAATTTAAATATTCTCTAGTAAGAAAATCAGGGAGATTATTATCACTTCCCTTTTTATAAATAATTTCAAAGTCAAAAGGTGCTAATAGAGCTTGCCACCTTCCAAACATTTGTTTAGAAACATCATGTTTAAAATCTTTATTAAAAATCAACTTAGCGGCACTACAATCTGTTTTGATAACAAACTTTTGATTATATAAATCAGTCTGAAAATTTAAAACACATTTAACAATAGCTAAGATTTCTTTAGCTACAATTGCATAATTTTTCTGAGAATTATTTCACTTCTCAGAATAAAAATGAACAAGATATTCCTGTTTAATACTAGGACATATTTGTTTCAATATTCCATCAAAACATATATCAGAGGCATCAGTTTCAACAATTTTATCCCAATTGGGATTAGCAAGAGTTAAACACGGAAGATTATTAACCTTCTTTTTAATCAGCTTAACAGCTTCAGTGTGACTATCAGTCCAAGGCTTTGGATTCTTTTTAAGTCTATCATATAATATTGCAGTATCCTTAGCTAAATCTTTTATAAAAGGGGAAATATAATTAAGACTACCTAAAAATCTCTGCAACTGAGTTTTATCAGTAATAACATCAGGAAATTTAGAAGCAAATTCTATACTTCTATTTAGGGGAATAATTTTTCCCTTTTCAATGTTATGACCCAAGAATCTAATATTAGTTTGAAAAAGATTCATTTTTGGTTTAGAAATGACCAAACCATTTTGGATAATAATTTTCTTGAAAATTTCTAAATGTCTAAAATGACTTTCAATATTTTTTGAAAATACTAACATATCATCTATATAAACAATTATAAAATTAGTATAAGAAATGAATATATCATCCATTATCTTCTGAAATTCAGAAGGAGCATTTTTCAATCCAATAGGCATAACATTTCACTCATATTGTCCCATTGGAACATTAAAAGCGGTTTTATACCTATCTGATTCAGATATCTGAATTTGCCAATAGCCTGATTTTAAATCAAACTTTGAAAATATAATAGCATCATGAAGTCTATCTAATAAGTCCTTTTTATTAGGAATAGGATATCTTATCCATTTAAGCGCCTTATTAAGAGGCTTATAATTTATGACCAATCTCGGAACACCTCGTTCCTGTTCTGCAAGAAACCAAGGTAGGTGCATGCCTGGACAATTCACTAAATCTAATGGCATACTTTAACACTGTCATAGTACCCTGGTGCAGCTGTTCAAACTCCATGCACCATGCAAAAGGGCTTGGGGAACAAACTCTCTCAAGAATAGCTCTGAAAATTAAGTCTAGGTAAGTGAGTTGCATCGGCTAGGCTACACTCCTCGTAAGCCCCCCACCACTGATATGCTGCTCCTGACAAATGGAATGTAGTAAAAGCTACTCTGCTCGTCTCCACAATACCCATGGTGCGGAGAATATGGTGGCACTTCTCTAGAAGACCATATGCATCCTCTGAAGCTATGCTACTATAAGTAGGAGGATGATACTTCTTGAACCTCTCAAGTCTAAGCTGCTCCTCCTCAGATGTCACTGCCCTAACCTCGGGTTGAGCCGGAATAAGAGGCTACGCTGGCATAACGGGGACCTGATCAACATGGACTCGCTGCTCTGGAGTATGGGCCATGGGAGTATGAGCTCCTCCACCAGCCTGAGATATGGCTGGTGCAAGTGGAATCAACCTCACCTGAGCTAAAGTACTGAACATGCTCAAGAACTATGCTAGGCTCTCCTGAAGTGCAGGGGTGATTAAAAAGCGCCTCAGGTGCCTGCCCCGCAACTGGGGCTACTGGCGGCTCCTCAGTCGCAACTCGGGTAGGTGCTCTAGCTGCACCACAAGCCCCTCCTCAGCCTCTTCCCTGGACCTAGCCTCTTGCGGCTCTAGCAAAAGGTGCGGGTGTCTGATCGTCAAATCCAACAGCACGTGTCCCCACCATCTATGAGATAATAGAAAGACAAAGATTCAGATTTTAAGCAAATAAATTCGCAAGATAAGGAATCAAAGAATTGGAGTTTTCCTAACAGTTCCTTAGCCTCTCGAAGATAACTACAGACATCTCTATACTGATCCGCAAGACTCTATTAAACCTGCTTATGACTCGGAATACCTATGAACCTAGAGCTCTGATACCAACTTATCACGATCCCAATTCCCCTCATTTGGATGTCGTGATGGCACCTAGTCTCTAAGACTAGGCAAGCCTAACAAATGAGAGATTATGACAGAAATAAAGACGAAAACATGATATAAACTAACAAATCTCATAAATATCTTTAAAACTGAATCACAGCTACAATGCTTCAAACACTCGGTGAGACTGAGTAATAAGCTCTACAAAATATTCCAATACACCTACTACAACATTGTCTAATAAAGGAAATAACAATACTAAAAGACAACGGAAGGTGACTCCGAAGCCTGCGGGCACCGAGCAGGAATATCTTGAAGTCTCCTGCAAACCGCTACAAATTAATCACTAACGTCTGTTGATGGCCAATTTTGTCCCTCCCTTTTAAAATTAATTTTGTTCATGCTTAACAATTTACAATAAATGCTTTAAAGGTATTTTTTTAGTAATGAATATTTATTTTTATAAATTAATTAGGTATTAGTTTCAAAATTAATTACAAAGTACTAATATTGTGTAATTACAAATATATTTACTATTATAAAATAACTTTTGTATGTACATTACAGAGGTTTTATAATTTGATAAAACTTACTCCTTAATTTCAGAAATTAGGCTACTTTATTAATATTTTTAAATTAGTACTACAATTTGAAATATGTATCATTTATAGATAATTAAAATAATTAGTAACATATTGTAATTATAATTTCATCACATTTTATTGAAATTGTTAAGTTTATTTTAAATTAATTTTAAAGGAATTTTAAAATTAAAAGGCTACAACTACAATTCCTTAACCAAACACAAAGTGGCTATTCTTTAAATTAATTTTGGCCCAAATACCAAGCCCAAATCGGAGCAACCCAGTCCAAACACCCCATCCTCTTCCAACTTGGAAATCCTCGCCATCACTTCTCAACCAATCATGACCTAACACATCACTCGCTAATCCCACTCACATAACAAACACAATCGCCCCGAATCGTTGATTCAAATCATCAACAGTCATGATTTATCCTTATTTTCCATTTTAAATCCAGACCCGTTATCAGAAATTAACTCAGACATTGAATCACATAGATCCAACGGTCCCCATATTTTCATAAAATCATTTTTCTTAAATAAGCAACGACCCGATTTATCAGGGCCGTTGATCAAGTGATCTAACGGCCCAGATCTTTTCCTAGGTTCTTAACTCAAAGACAAATTGGTCTCGTTCCAAAAATCCTAATTCATTTGCACATTACTCAGCCACCTCACTTCCCCCTTTCCTCTTTTTCTCTCTTTTCACTCGAGCATACAAACCCGTCAATCACCTGAGCATTGCACAAATTCGTGCAAGGTCATGAACCCATCAAGAAATCATCTCATCTGTCTTTCCTTATCCGCGATTCTCGTTTGACATTCCCTTTCCAATCAATAATTCAAACCGCCTTAATTCTAAAACACTAACCTCAGAGATGAAACTTCAAATCGTCACTGATTTTTCAAATCCATGGCATGCATGGCTATTCCTTTTGTTCCTGTACTCCCAGTCTCGTCGTTCTTTCCATTTTCGCCTTTCGATGCAAAAACCCTAGTCGAAGAAATCTGTGACGACCCAGCTAGTCGTCTCGTGAGTTACCGCTCCGTTCTCCCCGTTTTTGCTTTATTATGCTTCACTATCCATATTTTATGTAATCATGTTGAATGGTTTGCGTTCGGAGTAGATTTGGTAAGAAATGAGACACTTAGTCTCTTTCAAGAAGGTTTAAGTTATAAAAAGTCAACCGGATGTTGACTTATGAGTTAGAGGGTTCGGATGTGAATTCCGACGATTCGATTAGTTTTGGAAGATGATTTATGACTTAGGAGTGTGATCGGAATTGGATTTGGAGGTCCCGTGTAGAACTAAGCTTGAATCGGTGGAGTTAGTATTTTGGCGATTTCCGGTTGTTAGGCAAGATTTTGATCCGAGGGTCGGAATGGAATTCCGAGAGTTGCTATAGTTTCGTATGGTGATTTCGGACTTAGGCGTATGTCCGCATTTGAAATTGAAAGTCCGTAGGACAATTCAACGCATTTTGGCGAATGTTGGAAAATAGAAGATTTTTGGAAATTTTGACCGAGGGGTAGACTTTTTGATATCGGGGTCGGAATCCAGTTTTGAAAAAGTTCATAGGTCCGTTATGTCATTTATGACTTGTGTGCAAAATTTTAGGTCAATCGGACTCGATTTGATAGGTTTCGGCATCGATGTAGAAGTTGGAATTTATTAGTTTCATTAGGCTTGAATTGGGGTATGATTCGTGTTTTTAACATTGTTGGATGTGATTTAAGGCCTCGACTAAGTCCGTAATATGTTTTAGGACTTGTTGGTATATGCGGACGGGGTCCCGAATGGCTCGGGTGAGTTTTGGGTGGTTAAACGGACTACTTCATCTTTGGAAAAGATGAAAAAATTTGCAGAAAATTGCAGACAAAACTGATGCGTGTAGTCCCGTTTGGAAGCTCATATCTTGCAATCTATAAGGAATAAGAAAAATTGCAAAACATGAAAGTTATATCCCTTTGAATCTAGTTTCCAGAAAGTTAAACCATTCATGATTTGGATATTCTATGAGAACTTGATGATTGATCGAAGTTGGCTGGTGGAGCAGTTTTGACAGAATTTCTT
>MCJB01052039.1:6758-24362 GCA_002018475.1 Nicotiana obtusifolia
CTCACGAAGAATCCAGTTCTTCATTCGAGAACAAAGCACATTGAAATTAGGCATCATTTTATAAGAGATCATGTTCTCAAAGGGGATGTCGAAATTGAGTTTGTTGAAACTCGTAGCCAATTGGCGGACATCTTTACAAAACCTTTGGAGAAAGAGTCATTCTTTAGAATTCGAAGCGAGCTTGAAATTCTTGACTCAATATTGATCTAATTATGTGCATAATTATTTATGTTTTGAACATCACTAACTTGAGCGTCGGAGACGTTTACTTTGTTTTGCAGGTTCTCCTCATCATGTGGATGACTCCATAAGTGAGGGGGAACTTAATTAGTCAAAGTATTCGCTTAAAATGTGATAAATATTCACTTGCATGCTCAACCATCGACGTTTAATCGAGCAACATCGATGGCGAAATGTTACTGGAAACAACAAAAATTTTCCAGAGAGGTCACGCCATCGATGGCGGACCTAAAGACCATCGATGGCGATTGGTCTCTGTTCGGCAAGAACAAATTCCAGAGAGGTCACGCCATCCATGGCGGACCTAAAGACCATCGATGGCGAATGGTCAAAATTCAAATTTATAGCCGTTAATGACCGTTTGAAAAGCCCTGAAATGTCCATAATGCCCCCAAACGGTCATAAACCTTCAATCCCCTATAAATTCATCTTCCTCACTCAAAAATTTCATCTCAATTATCTTCCAAAGAGTGCAAGAATACTCTCTATAATGCTCTACAATCTACTCGTCTTAAAAACATCGTAACCAATCAACTCTCTTTCATCCATGAAGATTTGATTCGTGATTTCTATTCAAATCTTCGAAGAGTTGACGAAAATCTCGTATCCTCCGTCAATGATACGGAAATATTCATTTCGTGCGAGATTCTTTCCTAAATCAACGGTTCTCACAAATAGAGAAGATATTACTCTTTATACCAGAGTTCAAGGGGCTGCCTTTGATGAGGCTCCATTTTTAGCCCAAATGGGTATTAAACAATTTCACCGGGCAAATCATCGCCCAACCATCACGAACATGAATGAAGAGCACAGGTTACTCTTCTATATCATCACGCGTATTTTGAAACCGAGAAAATTTTCCCATACAGTTCTCTCGGCTGAAGACTTCAAAATAATGCATGCAATTATGCATAACGCGATGATAAATTGGCCGCAATTTATCATGATTCACATGTTTGACGCAATTCGTGAGGGGGAACCACTCCCTTATGCGTTTTTGGTGATGGACATCCTCACATATTTTGGGATGTCGGTGAACATTGGCCCAACGACTAAAGCAACAAAAATTTGGTCGGTAACGGATAATTCATTCCGAAGAGGTATGGAATCTCAACAAAGAGTTCCAGAACAAGCTTCTTCTTCCTCTTCTGTGACTTTTGAATCCATTAGCGCTCAACTTGCAAATCTAATTCAAGAAGTTAGTAATTGGGGCGCATTCACAGAAAAACTTGACGCCGACTTCCGGGATTTTGTGCGTCGACAAGAGGGGAATGAATGATTTCAAATAATTTCTCTATTTTATATTTGTAATTTTGTTAAAAATGCTTCTTAATTATGTACCTTTAATGTTCATGTATGCATTGTATTTTTCCATGTTTCATTAATGAAATTAATCTTTCTTTTTATATATGTCTTTTTGCTAATGCCAAAAGGGGGAAGATATATATAGAGAAAATTAATATATGAAATATATGGATATGCATATATTAAGGGGGAAGCATAATTTGAGGGGGAATATTTATTATTTGATATTCCTTTAATCTTTATATTGTTATAATATTGTTTAAAGGGGGAAGATGGGAAGATATGTCTATTTGTTTGAAAATCGAGAAAGATTTCCGTACCCTTTACGGATGAGACTAAATTTCCATCAATTTGACGGAGATTTGAGTAGAAAGCACGAATTAAGTTTTCGTGTATATACTCCTGTTGAGTTCTTACAAAGCGCAAAAGATGAGATTGTTGTAGCTCCTATTCCGGCCATGGAGTTTGTTGCCTGATTTCAGTTGTTAATTTCTGTTTTCATTTATTTTTATTTGAGGATTAGCCGGTAAATCATGTCTCGAGCAATCCACCCAGACTCTATAGAGGCTTCATAGATATCACAAAGTTAGATATATTTTATTTGGTTTTGTTGGATACCTAATGTTAAGGTTGTGATTATACATAATGCTTTAATACTAATTTTTTTTCAGAATTAAAGAAAGATGTTTTGTCTTGGTTGATGCTCAACCACCTAGTAGAATAAAATGAATGGGTAAGAAGGTTCGCTCGATCAGAAATCAGGTCGTGGCAAATTTGGTATCAGAGCCGCAAGTTGAAAGAGTCCTATAGGTCTATGAGGCCGGATCAATAGAGTCTCATTTATCATTTTGAGGCCCCCACTCCTATAAACGAGAGGCTACAGATATTTAAGAAAATCAATTCTCATTCTTGTTACTCTAGATCGTGCTACAGAGCATGACTTTTAGTATGTTTCTAATACGTTCGCTTTCGAATTCACAGAAATGGCTCGTACTCACAATCCAGTAGATAACAATCCCGCCCCAGCTACTATTCCAACTCATGTCCCAACCGATGTGAATGTTGCTGCAGCAAAGAAGAAGAAGAAGGGGCGGTCAACTAAGGCAGCCCAAGTTTCCCAGACTAAAAAGAGTGTGAGGGCTAGACAAGTTCCTCTAGTTGAGGAAGAGGAGCAAGTTGAGGGAGTTGAACAGAATGTTCAGAATCAAGCACGACCACCAACCCCGGTGGCAGCCCCAGCCCAAGTCATCATGCCACCGAAGATGGGAGAGATGTTTGGTGCAATAAAAGGTGCAATGGAAATGTTTACCACCTTCATGGCCAGTCAAGGACAAGGAGGGGGTGGTGCTCTACCCCTGACAGGCAGACAAAGGGCTTCTTCTTCATCTTTATGCAGCGAGTTCGTCAAGTTGAACCCTCCATATTTATGTGAAACTAAGCCTGAGCAGGACCCATTAGACTCGTTAGAGGGTGTTCAGAAAACACTTCGAATAATGAAAGTGACAGGTACTGACGCTGTAGAGTTGGAATCTTACCAACTCAAGAATACATGGTTTGAGTTATGGGAGGAAGGTAGGGATGAAGAAGCTCCCCCTCCTACTTGGAAGGAATTCACCGAGGCTTTCATAGCCAACTTCATTCCAGAAGAGGACCGGGAAACTCGGGCCACAAAATTCGAGCAGCTTAGACAGCGGACCATGAGTGTGCAGTAATACTACATGAAGTTCATCAAATTGGCTAAATATGCTCCTAACATGATCTCCACGGAGAAGGAAAAAATTCGCAGGTTCGTACTCGGTCTGGGAGAACATATTCAGGATACTACTGAAGATGCAGCTGTGAGTATGGAACACTTTTCTTCAGTCGTGGATTTGCAAAGCATTTAGGACTGAAAAGGCAAGAAGAGAAGGGCAGACAGGGAGAAAAGCAAGAGGGCTCGTACTACAAGTAGGCATAGCGGTGCACTTGGTGGAGGAGGAAAGAATTGGTTTAATAAGGGGACATCAGCACCAATGCAGTCTACTCCTCAGTTTAGCGAGAGTACTCCTTCCAGGTAGAGTCAGAGTTTTAGAAATCAGTCTCGTCAAAATCAAAATTTCAAAACTCCAATCTCACTGAGTCTGAGTAGTGTTAGGCAATAGTCTCAACAGAGAGCCCCTTGTAGTTCTTAGAAGAGACCATTCACGACAGTTTAAGTTTGGATTTCGAGGATGCTATGGTTGTGGTAACCTAGGGAACATCAAACTTAATTGCCTAAAAGCACAACAGAGAGCACAAGGGGCGTCAGCTCACCCATCGGGTTCTTCAGTTGCTACTACGGCGGCTCCACTATCAGTTTGTGGCTCTCAGACTCAGCCCGGACGTGGAGCAGGTAAGGGGCTGGCTCATTTATTCAGGGAGGGGGACAACCTCATCTAGATGAAGCTTTGGATCGTCACAGTGTAGAGGCATCTTCGTCTGTGGTCACAGGTATATTACTAGTTTGTTCATATGATGCATATGCATTAATTGACCCGAGCTCTACTTATTCATATGTTGCACCATATTTTTCTAAGAACATGGGAATAGAGTCAGAATAGTCAAAAGAGTCCTTTCTAGTCTCCACTCTAGTCGGTGACTATATAAAAGCAAAACGAGTTTTCAAAGGTTGCACAATCTCAGTTCATGCCTGTAGTACTACAGCTGACCTCATAGAATTAGAAATGATAGATTTTGATATGATTATGGGTATGGAATGGTTATCATTCTGTCATGCCAATGTAAATTGTCGAGCCAAAATAGTTAGATTTCAGTTTCCAAATGAAGAAGTCATAGAGTGGAAAGGTTGTACAGCTTTGCCTGTGGGTAAGTTTATTTCTTACCTTAAGGCTAAGAGGATGATGGGCAAGGGATGTTTAGCCTATCTTGCCCATATCTTCGATATAGAATCAGAAATAGCAACACTTCAATCGGTGCCAGTTGTTAAAGAATTTCCAGAAGTTTTTCCTGATGACCTACCTGGTCTTCCTCTAGAGAGAGTAATCGATTTTGCCGTAGAGGTACAGCCAGGCACCCAACCTGTATCTATTCTACCTTATAGAATGGCTCCAGAAGAACTAGAATTAAAAGAACAATTGAGAGACCTTCTTGATAAAGGATTCATTAGGCCAAGTATGTCACCTTGGGGTGCCCCTGTCTTATTTGTCAAAAAGAAGGATGGCTCACTCCGAATGTGCATCGACTATCGTCAGTTGAATAAAGCCACTATCAAGAACAAATATCCCCTACCTAGAATTGATGACCTGTTTGACCAGCTTCAAGGAGCGAAATATTTTTCAAAATAAATTTGAGGTAAGGATACCATCATCTCAGGATCAAGGAAGAGGATATTCAAAAAACGGCCTTCAGAACTTGATACAGACATTATGAGTTTTTAGTAATGTCTTTTGGGTTGACTAATGCTCCAGCTGCATCCATGGACCTCATGAATCGATTATTCAAGCCATTTTGGATACTTTTATTATCGTGTTCATAGATGATATTTGGTGTACTCCCGAAGCAAGGAGGAGCATGCAGGACACCACTTTGCAGTTTTTGAAGGAAAATGAGTTGTATGCCAAATTTTCTAAGTGTGAATTTTGGTTGCAGTACGTTGCATTCCTAGGCCATGTGGTATCTAGTGAAGGGATAACAATTGATCCTTAGAAGATAGAAGCGGTTAAGAATTGGCCAAGGCCAACGACACCGACAGAGATTAGGAGTTTCTTGGGGCTAACTGGTTAATATAGAAGGTTTGTAGAAAGATTTTTTGCACTAGCAGCGCCATTGACAAAACTGACCCAGAAAGCTGCCAAGTTTCAGCGGTCTGATGCCTGTGACCAAAGTTTTCAAGAATTAAAGAAGAGGTTGACTACTCCAGTCTTAGCCTTACCGTTTGCCTCGGGCAGCTACACTGTATATTATGACGCTTCTAGAGTTGGACTTGGTTGTGTCTTAATGCAAAAGGGGAAGGTCACCGCTTATGCATCGAGATGATTGAAAAATCATTAGAAGAATTACCCTACCCATGATCTGGAACTTGCAGCAGTCGTGTTTTCCTTGAAGATATGGCGACATTACCTTTACGGTGAGCATTGTGAAGTATTCATAGATCATAAGAGTCTCCAGTATATTTTAAAGCAAAAAAGGTTGAATCAGAGGCAAAGAAGGATGGGATGAGTTATTGAATGACTATGATATAAATATCTTATACCACCCCGGGAAGGCTAATGTTGTAGCCGATGCTCTTAGCCGCAAGTCTATGGGTGTTTTAGCACATTTGCGAGTAGAGGAGAGGCCATCGGCAAGGGAAGTGCAGAAATTGTCCAACAATGAGGGAATCAGACTTGATGAGACTAAAGAAGGTAACTTGACTGTGTTCCATAAGGCTTAATCATCCTTAGTGGTGGAGATAAAAGAGCGACAGTATGAGGATCCAAACATGCAAGCAATCAAAGATGGGGTGCTAAAGAAATAAATTTAAGATTTCACCCTTGGGGACAATGATGGTGTCCTAAGAATAAATGGAAGATTATGTGTCCCATATGTTGGTGGACTTCGAGAGCGAGTTATGAGTGAGGTACATAGCTCTGGCTATTCTATTCACCCAAGCTAGACCAAAATGTACAAAGACTTGAGAGAGATTTATTGGTGGAATAGGATGAAGGTAGATGTAGCCAATCATGTGGCTAAATCCATAAACTGCCAGAAAGTCAAAGCTGAACACCAAAGGCCAGGTGGCCTAGCTCAAAATATTGAAATTCCTGAATAGAAGTGGGAGATGATCATATGAATTTTGTGTTTGGGTTGCCCCGCACCCGCCGTAAGTATGACTCTTTGTGGGTGGTCGTAGATAGGCTTACATAGTCAGCTCACATCCTGCCCGTGAAGTCTACCTACACAGCTGAACGATATGCTGAGTTGTCCATAAAAGAAATTGTACGATTGCACGGCTCTCTAGTTTCTATCATTTCCGATAGGGGAACGCAGTTCTCAGCAAGGTTTTGGCAGTCTTTTCAGAAGTATTGGGGACAAAGGTGAATTTGAGTACTACTTTCCATCCCCAAACTGATGGGCAAGCAGAGAGAACCATTCAGACCCTTGAAGATATGTTGCGGGCTTGTGCAATTGACTTCGGTGGGAATTGGGATGAACACCTATCCTTAATAAAGTTTGCGTATAATAATAGCTACCAAGCTAGTATTGGCATGGCTCCTTACGAAGCGTTATACGGGCGTCGTTATAGATCTCCAATAGGGTGGTTCGAACCAACAGAGATACCCTTGATCGGACCACAATTAGTCCAAGATGCTTTGGAAAAAGTGAGAATTACTCAAGAAAGGGTTAAAATGGCTCAGAGTCGACAAAAGTCCTATATAGATAAGAAACGCAAGGATATAGAGTTTACAGAAGGCGACTATGTGTTCTTAAAAGTATCTCCCGTGAAGGAAGTTACGAGATTTGGGAAGAAAGGAAAGCTGAGTCCTAGATTTGTTGGCCCCTATAAAATCTTGAGTAAGAAGGACAATGTGGCTTATGAGCTAGACTTGGAGGCAGAATTAATAGTTGTTCGTCTAGTATTTCATGTGTCGATATTAAGACGATGTATTCGTGATGAAGCTCAATCTATCCCTGCAGATGAAGTAGATAACAGTGAGAGCTTGACTTACGAGGAGGTGCCCATCGAAATTCTTGATAGGTAGGTTCGGATATTGCGGACCAAAGATGTGGCATCAGTTAAAGTCTTGTGGCTTAATCATGACTCAGAAGAAGCTACTTGGGAAGCTGAAGAAGAAATGAAGAAATGAAGAAAAGATATCCTCATTTGTTCGAGGAAAGAGGTACGTAAACTTTTAGAGTATTTAAGGTTTTAATAGATGTAAGAGTGCAATTTTTATCATAATCATGTTTATTCGACATTCGAGGACGAATGTCATATAAGGGGTGGTGAATGTAAAGCCCCAGATATTTTTGCCCCAAAATAATTATGTTCTTGTACAAGCTTTAAGTTAGACACAAGGATGTTCAAATACTAGAAAGGGTGTATGACAACTATGTTTTACGTTTAGGAGGTGGTATGGATGTTTATATGAGGGGAAAAACTAGTTTGGAGAAAAAGAGAATTGTCCAAGGTAAGAATACAATTATTGTCTTTCTCAATATTGTTTGTGACTAATCATCTTCCCATAATTATATTTGTGCACTCTATCGTGCTTGACGTTGATGCACATGTGATCAGTGAGCCCGAACACTTTAGCTCGATGGGTATCGTTATGTGGATTAAAAATTTAGATCGGGCTGCACGCCGCAGCGGATATTATGTGGGATATTTTCTTGTGTTTATTTGGTGTTTTTGTTTCCCTCTGTGGGATGAGTTAATGAAATTGTACTTTTGCTGTTATATTTGTTGTACTTGTTAGATAATCCTCGTACCTTGCTTTCCTTCTATTTTTGTTGTATATCTGAATTATTACTCGTTTGGTGTACGAAACAGCACTGTGTGGGGGCTCCATATGGGTTTGGTGAGACTTCTAGGTTGGACTACTTGTATTGGCTGGGATGAGGTCTCTAGACCTAAGATTTGCAATATCGTATTAGGATAAGGAATGTTTGGAAGAATGATACTGTATTTCGGCTAAGGATTTAGGCAATGGCCCTGGTCGGACATGTGAGCTTCTTGTCTTATTGATCGAATGAGTGGTTAAGAGATTCTGTGTTCTTCTTTCATCATCGATAATTTATGAAGGTTTTGAACGAGGTTTTAATTGATATGAGGTTTACTACCAGTACTGAATTTGTTTTTGGGCAGTCGTAGTGGTCAACAGTTGCTGCTGTGAGTATCCGAGTGATGGGGTATATCTTGTGATTACATCTCGGCTTATGGTTATGACTTAATACGACCTGTTCATACTTATACAGTGTGTATATGTGAGGTTCGTGCCTTGTAAGAAATTCTGGATGTTGGGAATTTAGGTTCTAAGACTTATGAGCTAAGGTTGAATTAAGGATCTTCAGTTATGTTGTGTTGTCAGACTTACAAAGGTTTGGGTGATAGGGAAATCACCCCCTAGTGTATGTATGGTAAGCTCATGCGGTGATTTGATAGCTTTGGAATGACTCCTGCCACGTTCGAGGACGAACGTATGTTTAAGTAGAGGAGGATGTAACGACCTGACCGGTCCTTTTGAGCAATTACGTCCGGTTCGGCAGTTTGAGGTCATGAGTAGCTTCACCTAATGTATTATGACTTGCGTGCATCATCGGCTCGGGATTTTGAGTGGTTCAGAAATGATTCTAAGGAGTGACTCTCATTTGAGAAGCTCGAAGTTGAAAGAATTGACCAATATTTGACCTTTGAGTATTTGACCTCGGGTCGGAATTTTGATGGTTTTGTAGGTCCGGATGATGTTTATGGACTTGGGTGTATGCCCGAATTTGCATTTGGATGTTTCTAGAGGGTTTCGGAAGTGGGCAATTTAAAAGTTTGGAATTTTCCTAGGTTTGAATATGGTTTGACTTTGAGGTTATCGGGTTCGGATTTTGGTTTCGGACTTTGGTTTCGGTTTTTGGAACTTGCCCGCAAAATTTGGCATTATTTAGAGTTGATTTGATATGGTTCGGACGCGTGGTTGTGATTCTAGAGGTTCTCTAAGTTCATGGGATTTCCATGCATTTTGGTGTTCGATTCGTGATTCTAGAGGTTATTTTGATTTTATGATCGCGCGAGTGAGTTCGTGTTATATTTTTGGACTGGTGTGGGTGTTTGGTTTGGAGATTCAGGGGCTCGGGTGAGTTTCAGATTGGTTTCGGAATAATTTTATATAATTTTTGAGTGCTGATACTGGTTCCATCGCATTTGCGATATTTTTGTTGCTAATACGACTATCATATTTGCGAAGTAGCCCTCACATTTGCGAAACTGGGCTGCTGGGGAAGAATTCGCATTTGCGAAGACATTTCTCGCGTTTGAGTGTGGGTTGTTCGCTTTTGCAAAGATTTCTGCCGCTTTTGCGATTGCAGATGTCTTCACATTTGTGATATTTTGGTCGCAAATGCGATTTTATCAGAACTCCTCCTGGTTCGCTTTTGTGATACCTTGTCCGCTTTTGCTGGGTTCGCATTGGCGAACCCCATGTCGCAAATGCGACATCTGCAGCCTGCATATAGCTGACTAATTCTGAGACTTAGCTTCATTTTGATATATGGGAGGCGATTTTGTGGAAGGATTTCCTACCAAACTATCGAGTAAGTAATTTTAATCAACTTTCAATTATATTTCATGATTATACATTAGATTTAACATCAAATTCAGGAGAATCTAAGGGAAAATTTGGAGATTCTGTCAAAGTTTTGAAAAAAATGAAAATTTGGTATTTGAGAGTCGAATTGGACTCGAATTTGGAAACAAAACACGTATATGGACTCGTGGGGCTATGGGTAGTCAAAACCTATCCTTGGACCCGGGTTTTGCCGGCCGAGACCGGGGTTGACTTTTGTTGACTTTTTAGAAATTGTATAAAGATCATAGCTTGGTTTATTGGAATTGTTTTATGTTGTATTGTTTGATGTATTTAAGTCGTCTTTGGCTAGATTGAGTCTAGCGGAGGTGAATTTGTAAAGGAAAAGCTAATTTGAGTATTGATTTGGCCGAATTAAGGCAAGTGTCTTGCCTAACTTTGTTAAGGGAATTTTTTCTACTAATTGCCAGTGTTTGCTACATGCGAGGGAGATGCATATATGAGGTGACGAGTGTATATGCATGTGTCAGGGTTAATCATGCCCGGGGGTAGATTATACGATTAATTGTGCCTTGAAGAATTTGTGACCTTCTCGTTTCATGCCCTTCTTGACTTATAGATTACCAAGAATACGAAATTAAATGCTAGGAACCAAAGTGTAGCTCATTATAACTTGATTAAAATTTGACAAATTTTTGTGAAAGCATTGATGTGTTAAATTCGGTCATCATTATGTTTAATCATTAATGCATCGCTACAACCGGTATTCTTGAGATATTGGATTCTGTACTTGAGTTAAAGATCATATTTTTTAGACTTGTCGAAATACTTGAATAATAAAGTACTTAAGGTTTGTTGAATTGTTATTGGCTAGAAAGTTGTGATTGATGTTCATTTGGAATATTCGCTTAAACACTCTCCTTGATGTTATTCATGCTTCCTACCTTGCTTGTCATTGGTATACATATGCTTGGTGAGGAAGAACGTAAAGCACGAAGGGTGATGTCATGCCATTGCATATACATTATCATGTGAGGAAGAGTGTAAAGCACGAAGGGTGATGCCGTGCCATTTTACTTACGTTATCATGTGAGGGTGAAAGTAAAATTACGAAGGATGATAACGTGCCGTTTCATTCATATTATTGTGTTCTCATTTACATTAACATGTGCGGAAGTGTAAAGCACGAAGGGTGATGTCGTGCCATTTCATTTAAATTATCATGGGTTCATGGCACGAAGAGTGTTTCCGTGCAGGCGAGGACAAGGGACATGCATTATGTTGTGATATCTTTTCATGGTGTATACATTCATGCCTTTACCTTGAGCTGTTACTATTGTACCTAAGCTTTCTACGTGACTTGTCGTTGTTTTTTGTTTTTGTTCTCTATCTCAATTGTTGTTATGTTGCCCATGCCTTCTGTTTGTTTGACTTGCAAATATCATGTTTCCCTTTTTGTTGTTATATCTACATCCATAACATTCCTCATTTGTTGCACTTTCGTGTAAGCTTTTATCATGTTAGTTATTCATGCCTTCTAGGTGTTAGCTCATAAAGATCATGATTTCCCTCTTGTTTGTTATATCTATACTAGGCCTTCTACCATGCTAGTTAGTGAAATTTATATTCTTCTTTCCTAATTGGTGTCATTATTTCTATGCCTCCTACCTCTGCTAGTGTTTACCATATGTACTGCCTTGTTCGTTATTGTTACCTGTGTATTCTTCACTTTGTCATTATTGTTATTGGCATTTTTTTCACCCGATTGGTATTGTTACACGTATATTTGGTGAGATGAGATAAATGCACGAAAGGTGTTGCCGTGCCATTGACTTCTTATCTTGGGTACATTTCTCACACTATGAAAGTTATAGAGCTACTATCGTGGTTTATTAGTTATCGCTCTAAGGATTGGTTGAGATATTGGGAAATGCTAAATTGTGGTCTCTTCTAATACTCATGTATTGCTTCGCTTATTCGTTTTGTATACTTTTTTCTGTTATATTGTAGTATCGTTCTATTGCTAGTTTACCGTACATGTTATATCGATGAGTATCTTTTAACTAAAAAGCGTTGTCACTACTTCACCGAAGTTAGTCAAGATATTTACTAAGTACATGGGGTCGGTTGTACTCATACTACACTTCTGTACTTTGCGTGCAGATTTTTGGAGCGGAGCTGCAGTGGATGACGGGGGCTGACTCTGAAGATCTCCGTGCCTTCTGGATGTGGCTACCAGGTGTCCCTAGGCAGTTCTAGAGTTGAATTCTGTTTATGTACATTTCAAATAGAAGTTGTATTTATTTCACAATCATTTTTGCAGTAATCCAGTCTTAGTAGCTCATGTCTTGTACTACCAGTCCTTGGGTTATTGTTTGGAATCCAGATATATCAATTGTTGATCACATTTATTTTATTAGAATTGTGTTAACTGTTAATTGGCTGACCTAACAGGTGGGGTTAGGTGCCATCACAACTTGTGGATTTTGGGTCGTGACAATTATCATGATTATTAACCCAAGAATAGTCTGTTATTCCATAATCATGTCTCATGCATTCATGACTTTCATATATTTCTTTAATGTATAGACTATGAAAATTTCTTTTACATGATTTTATGAAATTATTCTGATAAGAATTGTGAAGATATATCATTGTTTTAAATTTTGTGATGCAAGAATTACTTAGAAGAATATTTTGGGAGTTTCTTTAGATCTCTGAGAAGGGTTCATAGCCTTTAGTGGCTTATGTTACCCCGAAACTACTCGTGCCAGAGTAGGAGATTAGTGTACCGTTGGTTCGGGCACTATGATAGAAGTGCTTTGGTAAGGCACAAGAATGCGAGCATGCTAGAACATTGAACTGTGAGGCACCACAGGAATGGGGTCCAGGCGATCGGGCTGGGATCGTCCATCATACTAATCATATGGTGATATTTTCAGAATCAGAATCAGAAAGAATGTCAGAATCAATGGAACTCCCCAGTGAAGAAAAGAAAAGAACAGAAAAGAAAATGCTTTAGAAAACTTACAAGGATTGTTTCGAGAAATTTTATATATTTATCTATTTGAATTTTTTTTTTCCCAAAAGAGAAAGAGAATTTTTTTGAATGACAACAAGAAGAACTTTATACTAGATATATGAGTTGTTGGTATCAACTCTTCATCAAAAGTTTTTAGAATTTTCTTTTATCATGCATACATACTTCTGCTAAAGTCTCGGTCCAGCTTTAGGGGAGGATTGCTTTACTTAATGAGTACCGTTGTGGTGTACTAACGTTCCAAATATTTTTTTTGGAACCTACATTGGCATATGTAGGTACAACATTTATAGACGAGCAGGTGACGAGTTAAGACATTCTCCCATCCTAGCAGACTCTTGGTGAGCTCCGATTCCGGCTGTGGAGTTTGTTGCTTGATTTTAGTTCTTAATTTCTGTTTTCATTTATTTTTATTTGAGGATTAGCCGGTAATTCATGTCCCGAGCAATCTGCCCAGACTCTATAGAGGCTTCATAGATATTACAGAGTCAGATATATTTTATTTGGTTTTGTTAGATACTGAATGTTAAGGTTTTGATTATGCATAATGCTTTACGACTAAATTTTTTTCAGACTTAAAAAGAAAGATTTTTTGTCTTGGTTGATGCTCACCCACCTAGTAGAATAAAAAGAACGGGTGAGAAGGTTCGCTCGGTCAAGTTAAGACATCGGGTGCCGGTTACGACTTGGTCAGAAATCGGATCGTGACAATATTCATCATAATTTAATAGTAAAGAGATTTAAATTGTATTGAACAATCATAGAATAATACAATTTTTTTATGTTATAATAGAAAAAAAAATTATAAAAATTAAATTTGATCTCAATCCAAAATTCCTATCAAAAGCTTTTTGATTTTGAAAGAAAAAAATTCAAAGATTTGAGATTAAGAGAAATACATACTTATAGGATTTTTAAAATTTGGAGATTTTCTTTTGAGTGTCTTGCTAAAGATCACAAAAATAATAGAATAGAGGGAAAAATTAAAATAATAGAATAGAGGGAAAAATTATCTTTAAAAAAAAATAATGACAAATAGGAAATTGGGATGTAGCCAAAAAGGAAAATGGCTGGGACAAAGAAATAAAAGCACAACAAAAAGGAAAAGTTAGATAAACTTCAAGATAAATTCGAACTTAAATATTAAATACGAGAAAAGCTTTTAAAAGGGTCTACTAACCATGTCACCTTTATCTAATTTGCGACTGGAGGTGACATGATCAAATATTTAACCTAATTTAGAAAAATTTCTATATAAATATATGATAATTATTTTACCAACCTAGCAGGTACCATACCACCTCTAAAGGGTGGATCCGCTCCTGGTGCCGAAACTATTTCTACTTATTTCAATGACATAAAAATCTCTAGGAAGTTCCTAATATCATTGTTACAGTTTTGTTTGGATTGTTATTTTGGAGAAATAGATTAATTATTTTACAGAATAGAAATTTTAAACATTTTAACTATTGTAGCAACGTGGAATTTGTTTCACTTTTTGTTGTATCGTCTTACGAACGTAAAAATAACGTTTTACATTCTTGTATGATGCGTCATCTCGAAGTTTTACATATTAAAATAAATTTCAACTATCAGTATGAGAGAACACACACCACATGAATATAGTATGTATCCTGTTAGATTAGTCGAGCTGCGAACAAATCAGCCTAGACTCTAAGGTTAAAAAGCAGTCCATCTGAAAAAAGAAGAAAAAAAGAAAAGAAAGAGTAACAAATCCCGTAGCTTGTAACATGGTGATTGCCTGATTGGTGAATTAGTCCAGATCTCAAATTAAAAATAAATATAAAAAAAAACTCTCAACAGCTCTTCATTTTACCCCCTACAACAATGTCGTCCCGTGTATCTCGAGCAAAGCCAAGAATTACCAAACCAAACGATGAATATGCAGCAATATCACAAGAAGAAACATTAAATTCTGGATATGAAACAAGATCACGAGATGAACAAGAAGCCAGTAAACCCAAGGAAGAAATCGACGACGACGAAGATAACGTTGAACCTGTCTGGACATTTCGTGTCTTGTTTCTGGGTTTGTTATCCTTCATTTTCTTAATAATTATTACCAAATATTACCTCCGTGAGACAGCTGAATGTCTCATGTCAATGATGTGGGCTGTGTTGGTTGTATATCCCATTGGTCTAATAATGGCCAAGAAACTCCCTAAAAGGAAGATCTATTTACGTCCAATTGGATTGGAGTTTGCGTTGAATCCTGGCTCCTTCAATAAGAAAGAATATGTATTGATCTCTATAATTGGTAACATTGGTGCTGTTTATGGTGGTTTAACTTCTGATTTCATTCTGAATACCTCATTCTAGGTATGTTTTTCGAGAGAATTCCAATATTGTATTAGGACATTAACTCTTTGTTGAATTGTAAAGTAGTTTAATTTATCAAGGTTAAGTTGATTCAGAATGTTATCAACATGTCTTTGGACAATTCTTTCGTGATAATTTCTACTTTTCTTTCTCTAATATTTGAAGCATTTTTCTGATTCGTTTTTGTCATCCTTGCGCAGAGGTCATGTTAGTCTTCTTTGCGATAAATATTAAATCATTACCAACAATACTTTCGTCTGTCGTCTGTCGATATTAGAAAATAAATTTGCAGCAAGTAATTGAAGCTTTACCCAAATAGGGGTCAACCAAAATTAGGCCTTAAAATCAAACCAACGAGACAATAAAAAATACCACATTGTATGAATTGAATTGTACCATTTTCACTATAATTGGTGAATTTTAATATCTCAGAAAAGCCCGTCAATCCTAGTCATAATCCAACGTGGAACTACGATAAGTAATCTAATTATCCAACCGAGGCTCATATAAAATCAATAATTTTTCACTAATTTAGTAAAGCAATGGTAATAAAATAATTAAGAGTATTTCTTTTTACAGGGGCATCAGGCATGCAATTTCAACCTAAAAATTAAAACATACGAACTAGATTTATTGAATTATTAGCCACAAACATATTTGTCTATTCATTCGAATTATATTTCTAGGTTGTTAATATGATGCTTTATGTTACGTACGTGACGCCTTTCTGAGATATTTTGGAAGGGCGACGTAAGGCAAAGCGACCGACTTTCATGTGATTACTTCTCGCCAACCAAAGGCCTCCTTTGCATACTGGATTAGATTGTTAGTGCCGCGCAGAAAAATCAATATCAAGATAAAAGTTTACCACGAACGAATTGATTGAAACCTGGCTTGTATTAACAGAGAATAATGATTACAAGAAAGCCAATGTGGTGCCGGGGGAGGAGACACCAATTCAGAGATTTGATTGCTTGCAGAAAACTTCAACGACTATACCCCCTTATATATGTCTTAAAAATAAAAACCTAAGTTCTAAGAGTAGACATAAATAAGTTAAAAAATTATAATGCAAATACAAGAAGTAAAACTACTATATATTTACGTGGAAAGGGACCTAGGATTATACAAAGGAAAAGCTTGTCCAGTGGCGGGCACTTGTCGGGGCGGAGTCCTTGTTGATAACATCAATCAATGCCCGTTGTGCGCTTGGCATGAGTGCACGGGCGCCAAAGGCGCTGCCTGCTAACGAGCGCTTTTAAGCACCGCCTACTGTTGTTTGCGCAGGCGCTGGCTATCAGCGGGACAATATAAGCACATGCGTACTTGTTGCTTGGTACAGCTAAAATCACGGGGCTATTCATGACACTTAGCGACGAAAGGCTTATCAGGGCACAACCAAGGGGTCACAGGAGAAAGGCCGAAAAGCAGTCTACCTTATCATGAATGTCAATAAGTAGTCTACCTTCAGTTCCTTTTATACCTCCTATTGCCTTAATTCGAATACGTCTAAATTTCTCCTGAATTTCAATAGTTGATGGAGATTATAATTTTGAAGAGCAATCTTGGCAAAACTGATAAAGTTATTTTCATGTAATCAGAAGGTCACAGGTTCGAGTTATGAAAACAGCCTGTTGCAGAAATACAAAGTAAAGCTGCATACAATAGACCTTGTGGTCCGGCCCTTCCCCGAGTCCCGCGCTTAATGGAAGCTTAGCTGCTCTTGATGGAGATTATAATTTATAAGTGTAGATTCTTATTATTACAATATGTATATCGGGCGGAGGTAGAGGGCAATTATGGATAGCTTTGTCACGGCTATATGTGTTAAAAAATTCACTAAATAAATATAAATAATTAATTTTGAACCTCGTTAATCAATTGAAATGTGATAAAATATTATTCTTGAACCCATAAAATTTAAATTCTGAATCCGTCATTGATATACATCGTTCTATCTCTATTTCATTTTAATTTACCGGCGGTCCCAAACAAGCATACATCTTATGCTTATTTTTAGAAAAAAGTCTTTTCCTCTTTTCCCCTGTTTCTTTTTGTCATTCTTTTCCTGCTTTCTCTTTTTCCATTTTTCCCATAATCTTGGTACTCTACATTTGTTACATGAATTTTGAATACAACCATTGCCACATGCACTAACAAAATACACAAACATATTCTATGTCAGCCACTAATTCAGTAGTACATAATCACTGGAGTATTATTTTGTATTTCACCATAGAAAATTTTCTTGATCTCTCAATCTTCACAACTACTTTTTCCTGTTTTTTTCTCTCTTTCGTACGTGATCTCACTATTTTCGCGTAAATAGTGATTTTGTTTTATGTTTACACTATAACCCTATATATTGACAATCACAACTATAATTTCGTTAAACCTTTTCAATCTCTCTCCCCCCCCCCCCCC
>MCJB01052040.1:0-25348 GCA_002018475.1 Nicotiana obtusifolia
TATCAGTTGTAGTTTCAGTTTCGGATAATTCATATATACTATCTTCACTTTCTATTTCATAGTCTATATAATCTATTTGGGTATAGTCATCATTTTCTATTATAACTTCTGTTATTTGTTTTTTCTTTGGATCTTTAGGTATTTTACAATTTCTAGCTATGTGTCCTAATTTTTCACAATTGTAACATTTACATTCAGATAGATTTCTCTTTTGTTTATGTGGCCTTTTATTTTTATAATTTTTTACGTAATATCTTTTTCTAGGTTTCTTATACTTATATTTTGTTCTATAAGGTGTTTTCTTATATTTTCGTTTTTTCTTTTTATAATATTTATTTGTACATCCAAATTGAGGTGCTATTTTTGTTTTACAACATGCTAAGTTTTTCATTAATATTTTTTCCATTTTCATATTTTCTTTATGTTCTTCACACAAATCTATAAACCATTTTTGTACAAATTTTATTCTAGCTCCTAGGGTATCTGCTAATCCTGCATCATTCCAATCTGTTATAATTTTTGAACTAAAAGGTTCTGGTAGTTTAGTATAATATAGGTTTCTTATTTCTTTACTTTCATCTATCGTATATGTTCCTTTATAGTAATATTCTCTAAATGCACATGTATATTCTTCTAAATAACACATATTACATATAGTTAATTTATTCATTAAATTTCTATACATTTTCTTGTCTTTCTGCTGTTCTTCTATTTCTGTCGGCATACTACTAAATTCATTCCTTATTGCTATTTCATATTTATGTAATATTTCTATAGGCGAAGTTATAATTTCATTATTATATTTTTTATTACTTTGTAATATGTTTTTACCTTCATCTGTCATATTTTGCATCCATATTTTTGCTGTTCCTAATAGGGTTCTATCTATGTATTCTGGTGCATCTTTTATTGTTATTTATTATCTATTAACTGTTTTGCTATGTATCCACTCCAAAGTTGTATTGTTTTATTTATATCTTCTACGCAATCTAGGTCTAAGAAATTATATTGTTCTGTTGATTTTCTAGGTATCCATTTTTTATACAATTGTTTATCCCATAAAGATTGTTTATTCCATAAATTTCTGTTTGGTTTATAGTTTTCATAATTATGTTCATAATTGTCATGAACTGTTTGTTTTCCTGATGTAGAAGGTTTATTTTCTAAATCTCCAGTATTTATTTCTAATTCTATATTTTTTATAAGTTCTGTGTATGTTTCACTTGTTTCTGAATCATGGTCTTCTATTGTATTTTCTGGATCTATGTTATTTACTTCTTCTATTCTTACTTCTTGATTTTCCAACTGTATTTGTTTTTAAAATTTTTCTATTTCTTCTGCTAACTTTCTTTCTTGTAGATAGTCATCTATAGTTGGATAGTATGTGGCCTTGTCGGCTTCTATTTTGATACATAAATGTCCATAGTAGCCTTGTCGGCGCGCCCTACCGTGTTCAGCATATATATACATATATATATGTATGTATATATGTCCTTTAGGCATGTTTTCTAACTTATGTTATTAACATGATTCAATAGTTTATTGATTGATGTTAGGCATGACCTACCCTTATTTTATTCTTATATCTTAGACGTATGCTTAGGGGTGTTCGACGGGTAGTACTCGGGCACTTGGCATGGCCCATTGGTTTGGGTCGTGACAAAAGTGGTATCCGAGTAGTTCTGTCCTAGGGTTGTCTACAGACAGTGTCTAGTAGAGTCTTGTTTGTGAGTGTGTTGTGCACCGCACTTATAAAGAGGAGGCTGCAGGACCTATAGGATTTTATCTTCCCTTCTCATCTTATATTGTGCGATATAAGTTTCATTTTCCTAAAAATGTATTATGTTTTTAGCGATGCCTAAGTAGGCTACAGTTCCGGCAAGTCCGTGGCTGATGAGACTACGAGTCGAGCGCCATGAGTTACTAGGGCTCGGGGAAACTCTCAAAGTGAGACTCCATCTAAGACTTCACATGCCCAGCCCTCTCCAGAGGGGATCTTAGGGGAACTAGCTCCAGCGTCCGCTACTCCCAGCTCTCTTTCAAAGGCTTTGTATCAGACATCTTCGCTAGAAGACAAGAAGCAAAGATAGAGGATGATGCAGCTATGTTATATATCTACGAGATACTAATGAACTCTCTCTACGATCGATTTGGTATAAACCCAGAAGTTATTAAAATTGAGATATGCACAGAAGATAGATATCATGAGTTGTATAAAAAGGAATCTTTTTTACAGTGCTGGGGTCTTGTCCCTTGGACGACTTGAGTAATGGGAGAATGACAACTAAGACCTACAGTAACCTCATGAACCAACATACTATTGAAGAATCTTCTCTGAACTTTTCTTCTCTTATCAAATTTCTACTCAGCTTGAAAAGAAAAGAAGCCTCAAGGGCTAAGCGCTCGTTATCCTTAATTTTTCTCTGCTAGGGCCCTCCCATTGCTTTAGCCATACGCTATGGTAGCTCCAGCTCGCAACCACAAGGGCCCGCCCTGCGAGGCCAGAGTGGACTCAGCGGTCAGCCTCCATTCGAATTGTTAGGGGGCTTTTTGCTTTTGCCAGATCTTGAGAGATACTACAAGTCCTTCGTCCCAGATGAGGCTACCCTTGCCATGATGTGCTCAGTGTGGTAAGAAGCATGCCGAGCAGTGCCTTGTGGGGTTGGATGTTTGTTGTACTTGTGGTTATCCAGGCTATGTTATGAGAGATTGTCCGACAACATGTGGTGCAGGTATAGTTTAGCAGTGGGATCATTAGCTGGTTCGTCATCATCAATACGCCCCTCCTAGACATGGTTCACAGGTACCAATAGGTAATGGTAGAGGCAGAAGTGGAGCATCTAGCTCGAGTGGTCCTTAGAACGGTATTTATGCATTAGCGTGTTGACAGGATCAGGAGTCGTCACCTAACATTATTACATGTATATTATTTGTCTCCACATATGATGTATGTGCATTGATTGGTAGCAGACCTGATTGAGTTAGATATGGTAGAATTTGATGTATAATGGGTATGGATTGGTTGGCTTCTTATTATGCTACTATTGATTGTAGGTCAAAGATGGTTTGGTTCTAGTTTCTCGGGGAGCCAGTTCAGAAGTATTTGGAAAGGTAATAATGCATGGCCGAGAGGTAGGTTTATTTTCTATCTCATAGCAAGGAAGATGATCATAAAGGGCTATATTTATCACTTAGTTGGGGTATAGGATGTGAAAGGAGAGTCACTGACCCTTCTATCCATCCCCGTGGTCAATGAGTTTCTCAATGTTTTTCCCGATGAGCTTCCAGGCCTTCCGCCAGAGCGGAAGATTGAGTTTTCTATTGATATATTATCAGATACTCAGCCGATATTTATTCCTCCTTATAGAATGGCACCTGCAGAGCTTAGAGAGTTGAAAGAACAACTAAGGGTTTGCTTGAAAAAGGCTTTATCAGACCCAGTACATCAATATGGGGAGCGCCTGTGTTATTTGTGAGAAAGAAAGATGGTTCCTTGCATATGTGTATTGGTTACATGCAGTTGAATAAGGCGACGATACAAAATAAGTACCTGCTCCCGAGGATTGATGATTTATTTGATAAGTTGCAGGGTACCAGGTGTTTCTCAAAGATAGACTTGAGGTCTGGGTACCATCAGGAAAGGGTTAAAGAGAACGATATTCCGAAGACAACATTCAGGACCAGATACGGGCACTTTGATTTTCGTGTTGTGTCGTTCTGTTTGACCAATGCCCATCATTGTTCATGGACTTGATGAACCGTGTCTTCAAACCCTTTCTAGATCTGTTCGTGATTGTATTTATAGATGATATTTTGGTTTACTCCCATTCAGAGGCTGAGCATGTAGATCATTTGTGTACTGTGCTCAGAGTTCTACAAGAAAGGAAGTTGTACGCAAAGTTTTCAAATTGTGAGTTCTGGTTGAATTCTGTTGCTTTCCTTGCTCATATTATTTTAGGTGATGGTATCCAGGTTGATACACAGAATATTGAGGCAGAGAAGACTTGGCCTAGACACACGACACTGACGGAGGTTTATAGCTTCCTGTGTTTTGCAGGTTATTGCAGGAGATTTGAAGAGAGATTTTCTTCTCTTTCAGCACCATTGACAAAGTTGACTCAGAAAGCAACTATGTTTTAGTGGACTGATTCTTGTGAGCGGAGTTTCCAGGCATTGAAGGATAGATTGAGTTCAGCACCGGTATTGACAGTCCCTGAGGAGACCTATGGTTATGCTATCTATTGTGACACTTCGGGGGTTGGATTGGGTTGTGTGTTGATGCAGCAAGGTAAGGTTGTCGCTAATGATTCTAGACAATTAAGAAAGCACGAGAAGTATTACCCGATCCAGATTTAGAGTTAGCCGTGGTGTTTCATGCATTAAAGATGTGAAGGCACTATTTGTATGGCCTTCATGTTGATATCTTTATGGATCATAAGTGCCTTCAGTATATTTTCAAGCAAAAAGAATTGAATTTACATTAGAGGTGATGGTTGGAGCTACTTAAAGACTATGATGTTGATATTTTATACCATCCAAGGAAGGTGAATGTAGTAGCCGACGCCCTTAGTCGTATATCTATGAGTAGCCTGTCATATTTACAGCCAGAGAAGAGTGAGATAGCCCATGAGATTTATCAGCTAGCTAGTCTTGGAGTCTGATTACTTGATTCAGGTGATACCGGAGTTACTATTCAGGACATGGCAACATCCTCTTTAGTAACTTAAATGAAGAAATGCCACTATGAGGATCCCTTGCTAGCTCATTACTTAGGTATATGTTATGTACGCATATAACTATGCACGATATGATATTTATACCCATATGCATGACATTATAAATTTTTCATGATTCACAGAGTTATTTAGACTTACAGGTTGAGTCCTTTAATCTATGTTTCTTTCATGTCTTTTATATAATGATTTTATGCCTTACATATTTGGTACATTATTCATACTGACACCCCAATTGCCAGAGGCCTGCATTCATGCCCGCAGGTGCAGGTAGACAGGCTGACGGTCCCCGGTATTAGGATCCTTGCTCAGCGAGAGTTGGTGTGCTCCATTTGATCCGGAGATGCTATTGTTGTTTGGTACGATATTTTTGTATGCATATGTGGGTATGACGGGGCCCAGTCCAGTCTTTTATACAGTTATTCACTCGATTAGAGGTTTGTAGACAGACATGTATAATTGAATAGCATGTGGCCTTGTCGGCTTCTATTTTGATATATAGTTGTCCATAGTATCCTTTTCGGCTTGCCCTACCATATTTTTCATATACATACATACATACATACATATATATATATATATATATATATGTATGTATGTATGTATGTATTTATGTCTTTTTGGCATGTGTCATCACTTATGTTATTCACATGATTCAGTAGTTTATTGACAGTTGTTATGGATGACCTACCCTTATTTTATGTTTATATATTAGACGTATGCTTAGGGGTGTTTGACAGGTAGTACTTGGGCACTCGTCATGGCCCATTGGTTTTGGTCGTGAAAAAGGTGGTATCAGAGCAATTATGTCCCAGGGTTGTCTACAGACTGTGTCTAGTAGGGTCTTGTTTTTGAGTGTGCTATGCACCACACTTATAAACAAGATGCTGCAAGACTTATAAGATGTTATCTTCCCTTCTCACCTTAGATCGCGTGATATAAGGATCCATTTTCCTAATGATATATTATGTTCTAAATGATACCTAAGAAGGCTATAACTGCCCATAAGGGCAAGTCCGTGGCTCCTGAGCTATGAGTCGAGTGCCACGAGTTACCAGGGCTCGGAGAGAGTCTCAGAGTGAGACTCCATCTCAAACTTCACATACCCTACCCTCTCCAGAGGAGATCTAAGAGGAACTAGCTGCAACGCCCGCTCCAGTACCCCCAGCTCCTTAGCCAGATGCAACGGGTCTGGAGATGAGAGATACTATTTAGCTATTGACTCGATTAGTGGCCGCACATGCTTGGTGCCAATATGTAGTTATTGGTCATACTGATAGGGCCATCTGTGCGAGGGTTTGTTATTTAATTAATTTGGACCCTCGAGTATTCGCTAGAGCAGATCCAAACGAGGACCCTACGACTGAGTCAGGTATTTATAGATAGGATGCAGAGGGCTTTGTGGGTAATGAAGGCCACTAAGGCTGAGTCAGTTGAGCTAGCTTCCTATACAATTCGTGATCTTACAGCTAATTGGTAAGATTCCTGGGAGTTGTCCAGAGTTGAGGATGCCCTTCCAGCAATATGGTAGGAGTTTACAGAGGCTTTTCTTCATCATTATTTGCCACCAGAGCTTAGACGGGCCAGAGTTAATAGGTTCTTCGCCCTTCCGCATGGTAATGTGAGTGTTCGGGAGTACAACCTTCAGTTTGATTAATTGGCGAGGTATGCTCCCATATTATAGCTAAGATGGAGGATCGGGTTCACTGGTTCGTGATGGGGTTGGAGTCATACCTGCCTAATGACTGTATGTCGGTCTCACTATAGCTAGCCATGGATATTTCATGTATTCGGGCATACGCTCAGGGTTTAAAGGAGCATAAGAAGATGAATAAGGCCGATCGTGAGCATAATAGGGCCAGAATAAGAGAGCGATATATTCAAGTCCTTTTTGTGAGTTTTGAGGTCGTCAGAGACTGTAGTACCGGAGCTATCCAGCCCATCCATCGGCTTGTGCACCCTCTCAGTACATATTCAGGGCCTAGTAAAAGTTCCAGGGCCTCTAGTTTTCAGTATAGAGGTGAGTCAAGTCAGATGAAGCTGCCCTTGCCACGATGTCCTCAGTTTGGTAAGTAGTATGCCGGGCAGTGCCTTGTGGGGTTGTTTGTTATACTTGTGGTTATCCAGGCCATGTTATGAGAGGTTGTCGGATGAGAGGTGGTACAAGTATAGTTCAGCCAGCAGGATCTGTAGCTGGTTTGTCATCATCAGTACACCCCCACAAGCAAGGTTCATAGGCACTAACCGGTCGTGGTAGAGGCAGAAGTGGAGTATCTAGCTCGAGCGGTCCTCAAAACTGCATTTATGCATTAGCGGATCGACAGGATCAGGAGTCATCACCTGACGTTATTACAGATATATTATCAGTCTCCTCATATGATGTATACGCATTGATTGATGCAGGTTCCCTCCCCCTCGATCGTACGTCACTTCGTTGGTTGCTAGTATGTTTGGGATAGAACCTGAGTTGGTTAAACCTTTTGAGGTGTCTACACTTGTTAGGGATCTTGTGATAGCTAGACGGGTATATAGAAATTCTCTATGAGTAGTTCATAGTCGTTCTACAGTAGCATACCTGATTGAGTTTGATATGGTGGAATTTGATGTTATAATGGGCATGGACTGGTTGGCTTTTTGTTATGCTGCCGTTGATTGTAGATCAAAGATGGTTCGGTATTAGTTTCTAGGGGAGCTAGTTCTGGAGAAGAAAGGTAATACTGCATCATCGAGAGGTAGGTTTATTTCCTATCTCTAGGCAAGGAAGATGATCAGAAAGGGCTATATTTATCACTTAGTTCGGGTACAGGATGTGAAAGCAAAGTCAATAACCCTTCAGTCTATCCCGGTGGTTAATGAGTTTCCTAATGTTTTCCTGATGAACTTCCACGCCTTCTGCTAGAGCGGTAGATTGAGTTTTCTATTGACATATTACTAGGTACTCAGCCGATATCTATTCCTCCATATAGAATGGCATTTGCAAAGCTGAGAGAGTTGAAAGAACAACTGAGTGATTTACTTGAAAAAAGCTTTATCAGACCCAGTACATCACCGTGGAGAGCACCTGTGTTATTTGTGAGAAAGAAAGATGGTTCCTTATGGTGAGATCTCTGGGGAAGAGGATCAAGTTGGCCCTTTCAATTAGGCCTTGCTCTAGCTTCTTTAATTTATCAATTACTAGCAGTTGAATATAGGGACGATCAAGAACAAGTACCCGCTCCTGAAGATTGTTGATTTGTTTGATCAGTTGCAGGGTGTTAGGTATTTCTCGATGATAGACTTGAGGTATGGGTACCATCAGGTAAGGGTTAAAGAGAAATATATTACGAAGACAGCATCCAGGACCAGATACGGGCTTTTTAAGTTTCTTGTTATGTCGTTCGATTTGACCAATGCCCCAGCAATACTCGTGGACTTTATGAACCGTGTGTTCAGAACCTTTCTAGATTTGTTCGTGACTATACTTATAGATGAAATTTTGGTTTACTCCCGATCATAGGTTGAGCATGCAGATCATTTGCGCAGTGTGCTCAGAGTTCAACAAGAAAGGAAGTTGTACGCAATGTTCTTTAAATGTGAATTTTGGTTGAATTATGTAGCTTTCCTTGGGCATATTATTACAAGTAAGGGTATCCGGGTTGATACACAAAAGATTTAGGTAGTGAAGACTTGGCCTAGACCCACGACACCGATGGAGGTTCGCAGCTTCCTGGGTTTGGCAGGTTATTACAGGAAATTTGTAGAGGGCTTTTCTTCTCTTTCAGCACCATTGACAAAGTTGACTCAGAAAGCAAATAGGTTTTAGTGGACTGATGCTTGTGAGCGGAATTTCCAGCCAGTGAAGGATAGATTGACTTGAACACCATTTCTGACACTCCTTGAGGGGACTGATGGTTATGCTATCTACTGTGACGCTTGGGGCATTGGATTTAGTTGTGTATTGATGCATCTGTTAAGGCTGTCGCTTATGCTTATAGACATCTAAGAACGCATGAGAAGAATTACCCAACCCACAATTTAGAGTTAGCCGCGGTGATTCATGCAATAAAGATGTGGAGGCACTATTTCTATGGCATTCATGTTTATATCTATGCGGATCGTAAGAGCCTTCAGTATATTTTTATGCAAAGGGAATTGAATTTACGTTAGTGACAGTTGTTGGAGGTACTGAAAGACTATGATGTTGATATTTTATACCATCCACGGAAAGCGAATGTAGTAGCCGATGCCCTCAGTCATAGATCTATGGGTAGCCTCATATTTACAGCCAGAGAAGAGTGAGATAGCCCATGAGATTCATCAGCTAGCTAGTCCCGGAGTTCGATTACTGGATTCAGGTGATACCGGAGTTACTATTCAGGACACAACAAACATCCTCTTTAGTAACTGAAGTGAAGGAACACCAATATGAGGATCTCGTGCTAGCTCATTTATAAAGATACAACCCCTCAAAAGGAGAAGACACCATTTGAAATTACAAGAGACGGAGTCCTCAAATATTGAGGTCAAGTATGTGTTCCCAACATGGTAGGGCTGCGCCGACGGGTTATGGGAGAAACTCACAATTCTCATTATTCTATTCATCTGGGTGCAACGAAGATGTATCATTATATAAGGGAAATATACTAGTGGGATGAAATGAAGAAGGATATAGCAGAGTTTATTGCTCAGTGCCCTAATTGTCAGAAGGATAAGATTGAGCATCAGAAACCCGGTGGATTATTGCAAGCTATAAAGATTCTGACTTGGAAATGGGAAGTAATTAATATGGATCTATCATAGGCTTACTTCATGCCCAGCGTAAGTTCTATTCTATATGGGTCATTGTTGATAGACCTACAAAATCAGCCCATTTGCTACCTGTCAGGACTATTTATTCATTAGAGGATTATGCAAGGCCTTACATCAAGGAGATAGCACAACTTCATGGTGTCCCTATATCTATTATCTTCGATAGAGATGCTCAGTTTACAGTTAATTTCTAGAGGTCCTTCCGAAAAGGATTAGGGACTTTGTTAAGCCTTAGTACAACATTTCATCCCTAGACGGACGATCAGGTTGAGCGTACTAATCAGACATTGGAGGATATGGAACGGGCTTGTGTGATAGACTTCAGTGGTAGATGGGATAATCACCTTCTGCTTTTTGAGTTCGCATATAATAATAGCTATAATTCCAGCATTCATATGGCTCCATATGAAGCTCATTACGGATGGAAGTGTAGGTCATCTATCGAATGGTTCGAGGTTTGAGAAACTAAGTTTGTAGGACCAGAGTTGGTACACCAGGTAGTTGAGAAGATTAAGCTTATACAGGAAAGGCTATCAGCAGCTCAGAGTCGTCAGAAGTCCTATGCAGATAATTGACGACGAGACTTGGAGTTTCAAGTAGACGACTGGCTATTCCTAATGGTATCAACGATGAAAGCCGTTATTAGATTAGGTAAGAAAGGAAAATTTAGACCTCGGTACATTGGACCTTATAAGATTATACGCGAAGCATGGCTAGTAGCATATGAGTTAGGCTTGTCTTCTATCTTGGAGTCCGTATATCCAGTCTTTCATGTGTTTATGCTCGGTAAGTATATCAGAGATCATCTTAGAGTCATTCTAGTTGACGATGTTCAGGTCGTAGACCAACTAGCATATGAGGAAGCTCCCTTTGCTATAATAGATAGACAAGTTCAGAGATTGAGAACTAAAGACGTAGCTTCGGTTAATTACTTTGGAGAAACACGAATGTGGAGGAGATGATTTGGTAAGATGAAGAAGACATGAACTCTAATTATTCTCACTTGTTTCAGCTTCCGGAGGAGGATCATACTGAGACATCAGAGCCTTTAGGTGTGTATCTCATACTGGATTCTTATGTTCGTTACTATCATTGGTCGTTTGAGGCTGTTGGTGTTATTGATGATTGGGGCCCCATGCGGATTTGTATTATTGGGCTTGATGTGTGACAAGTTGGTAGTAGTACCGTTACAGAGGAGACTTTTCCAAAAGTTCTTTAGATCTCTGGAAGTTTAACATTAACGGACGAATGTTTCTAAGGTGGGAAGATTGTTACACCCTGTGCGTCCCAAGGTGACGTATAATGAATATGGGACATGTTAATCATGATTTAAATAATATTAAAGTCATAATATTACTGTATATGATGTTTCGATATAAAATACAAAGTTTGAAAATAATCGAATTTGAGTTGCGGAAAAACCGACTAAGGATTTGCCTTCTAATGAACCGTTTTGAGCAATACGTTTAGTGTGTTATATGAGGTATTTATGGGACACATTATATACCAAATTGAAGGTATTGGAATTTTGTTTCCAACACTCTTAACCATTCATTCATACAATGTCCGGATAAAAAGATATAAGCGTCTGAAGATTGGCTAATGCTAGGGTGCCAAGCTAGCACCTCTTTGATGACTTTTTAAAAGTGGATATCTAAATACCTTAAGTCTTCTTTTTCTTCATTTTTACATAGACAACGAACATATAGGACCCATAAACTTATCCTTAAGCTTGCTATATGGGTTTCAAAAAAGATTAACTTTTCGGGTACGAAATCGAGAAGCGATAACATTAGAACGATCCCTATGACGTAAGCATCATTATACCGCCTCTCTCTTTTTTGTAGTTTGAGCTTTGGAAGGTACTTCATAGTTAGAAAAACGCCTACTTGCTGTATTTAAGAATTAAAAACTCAAGGAAGGTTTATAAATTCATTTCCTAATAGTTAGAACTCACGGGACGGTGATCCGAAGCTGTGAGTTCGATTTATTCCACTTGTAGTGGACTGTTCCGTAGTCCACTCGTGTTGGTCTCTTGTGCTACTGATTTATGGAGTTTGAAAGGATAGAGGGCATGGAGAAATTCCACCTATGGTAGGATAGTGGGCTGGTCGGTTGTCGTTGTAATTTCAGAGTAATTGATAACTTGTCGATTTGGTGCGTTATGGTATATGTGGGTTTTTTGCTGTATTGAAGGTCTCGAATTGTATTTAGGTTGTTTTTGAGTTGCTGACTGTATTGTGTTGCTGTCTCACTTATAGTAGGAAGTAGTAAAATTAGGGGAAATGTTGCCCGTTTTGTTACAAATTAAGTTACTTTCATTATATAAATGAGAGAGTCATTTGTAGCTTGACAATAGCTTCACTGTCGTTGTTGTAGATCAAGGTGCAGCGAGCTGAGCTTAGCATTGTTATTGGATAGATTTCTATAAGGTATGTCAAGGCTATACCTTCTTTACTTTTTGCATGATCCATATGATACAACGAAACGAGCAAACACGCAACTTTCACAAATGACTCTATTCTTAGAAGTGCTAGGGTTGACTATGTTCTTGATTCCCCATATGTCCTGTTATTATATAGTATGTTCATGGGTCTCAAAAAATACATAAGTGATAAAGTTTATTTCATGATATTAACCGAAGGCATATTGATCTTATGACATCCCGAGAGATCTTATTGACTTACTTTTTATGCATTGCATTCATTTATACATGTACATTAACCCATGACCAGATGGTGTTATATACACGTATATTATATGTATACGGGGTATGGGAAAAGGTTACGGCATTATATACGCACCATCACCTGATCAGTTGGTGTACGTTGATGATTTCGCCCACTGAGGTCGAGATGATATGATAGGATACCCTTAGAGGCTTGATGATGTTATGTACGCATATACCTATGGATGATTTGATATTTATATGCATATGCATGGCATTATAATTGTTTCATGATTCATAGAGCTATTCAGACTTATAGGTTGGGTCCTTTACTCCATGTTTCTTTCATATCTTTTATATACAGATTTTTATGCCTTGCATACTCGCTACATTATTAGCACTGACGCCCCTATTGCCTGGGGGCCTACCTTTCATGCCCGTCGGTGCAAGTAGACAAGCTGAGAGCCCCCCTTCTTAGGATCATTGCTCAGAGAGAGTTGGTGTGCTCCATTTTATCTAGAGCTGCTATTGGGTTTTGGTATGATATTTTTGTATGCATATGTAGGTATGACGAGACCCAGTCCCGTCCTTTATACAATTGTATACTCTATTAGAGGTCTGTAGATAGTCATGTATAGTTGGATAGTATGTGGATTTGTCATCTTCTATTTTGATATATAGTTGTCCATAGTAGCCTTGTCGGCTCGCTCTACCGTATTTTGCATATATATATATATATATATATATATATATATATATATAAGTATTTTGGGCATGCTTCCTCGCTTATATTATTTACATGATTCAGTAGTTTATTGATAGATGATATGCATGACCTGCCCTTATTTTATGTTTATATCTTAGACGTATGCTTAGGGGTGTTCGAGAGGTAGTACTCAGGCACTTGTCATGGCCCATCAATTTGGGTTGTGATAGGTTGTTGGTACTGAGTCTGCATCAAACTACTGTAATAATTGTTGTTGGAACTCCGCGCAGAAGGTGCAATGAAAGATGGTTGTCCGGTATGTGTGCCCTGGTGTTCCTGACTAGATGGAGCACTACGGGTAACATAAACTGCGAAATGAACTCGTCAATTGCCAAGCCTTCTACTATAATAAGACGGAGCTAATGAGTGGAAACTACTAAATCCTCTAGAACCTTGATGCTTTTTAGCCTCCCTATACCTCTCTCCTGCCCGCGGATACACTCCAACCTCCTAGCAATCTCCACAACCTGATAGAGTGGACTCTTAGTCTCCAGCTCCCCTGCTATCACAAATTTGAGGTTATAGATGAGTCCCTCAATAAATGTACAGACTATCTCTCTATCAGTGGAAACCAAAATAAGTGCATGACCACTTAACCATGTAAACCTCATAGCATACTCGGACATAGTCATACCCCCTAGCTTAACTGCTCAAACTCACTGGCAACTCGTCCCTATGGTTCTTTGGAATAAACTCTCTCAAGAAAAGATCGGAGAACTGGGACCATAAAAGGGATGATGTGCCAGCTGGCCTACTCGCATCATATGTCTGGTGCCATCTATATGCCGACCCCATTCGTTAAAAAGTAGTAATCTTGAACCCGCTCGACTCCACCAAACCCATAGTATGCAGCATGCAGTGACTCTAATCCAAGAAACCCTGTTCATCCTCAGAAGCCCCTCCACTGAACTGGGAGGACAAAATTTCTGAAAACTCTCCAAACTCCTCTATCCCTCAGCCAACACAAATGGCCCTACCTCGGGATGAACTACAACTACTAGCTACACCGGTACAATACTCGGTGTCTAATAAGCATGAGCCAATTGCTCTGGTATACGAGCGATAGGAGTTTAAGCTCCTCCCCCAGCCCATGAAGTAGCTAGTGCAATCGAAAACAACCCTGCTTGGTCAAAAGTCCCAAGAGTACTCATGAAGTGTGCCAAGGTCTCCTGGAGACCCAGTATAGTAATAGGCTACTTAGGTGCTCGTTAACATGCTTGGGATCCTAACCCTCAACGGCAGCTACTGGAGGCTCTACCGCTCTAGCCCTAGCAGGTGCCCTAGCTATATCACGTGCCCCTCCTCTGCCTCTACCTTAGACCCAGCTTCATGCGGCACTAGCAGGGGGCTTTGGTGCCTGCTCGACTGGTCCGGTAGCACGTGTCCTCACCATCTATTAGAGAACGGAAGAATAAGGTTAATACTTCGGAACAACAAATCAGCAAGATGAAGAATGGAAGAAAATGGTGTTTCCTAATAGTTTGGTAGTCTCTCGAAGATAAGTATAGACGTCTCCGTAATGGTGTGCAACTCTACTAAACTTGTTCATGAGTCTTAGAACCTATGAGCCTAGAGCTTTGATACCAAATTTTCATGACCCAAATCTCACAATAGGGGTCATGATGGCACCTAATCTCTAAGACTAGGTATGCCTATTACTTAACAACATTAAATCAAAAAATCATGATATAATAAGGGAGAAATTATGTATAAAAGCGGAAATAAAGTAAATACAATTCAAATGCAGTACTCAAACATCTCTCCAGAACTAGGTATTACAGAGTCATGACCTCTAACTGATTACATACAGATTATCCCAAAAGATATAATATTGTTCGAATATAAATTAACAGTATCAAAATAAAAGATGAGACTCCAACGAACTGCGGTAGCATGCAACTCTACCTTGAATCCTCACGAACAAGCAAGCTCTCACTCTACACAAACATATGCAGAAGTGTAATATTAATATACCATGGTCAATACCCAGTAAGTATCAAGACTAACCTCGTTGAAGTAGTGACGAGGTTCAAGTCATGTGATTTTCACTAGTCAATAACCTGTGCGATATGTCAATAACTGGCAAGGGAATATATAAAGGAAAACAATATCTACCATCTCATATAGCATGAGATGATAAGTCAATGTAATAAAATCATATTAGTCAACAAATCATCAAAGAAGTGGGGCATGAGATAGCATGTCAACTTCAACTAACAAATCATAAAATTACAAGACGCCAACGTTTAAGAGACACGTATGCTATCGAAATATCAACCCCTTCCAACACATAAAAAACATCAAGAAAGGACACCCTGAATAATCACATAACATTATCAAGAATGCCTCCCTTATTTGCCACATGCGCATATCGCATACCCTTACTTCGCCACACAACAACAATAGTGAAATGCAACCCTTATACTCCACACAGCATCAACAGTGAAATTGCATACCTATACTCAACACGTAAACAATTAACCCGAACACCATTTCCACATGTGCCATAATATCACAAAATAATAATTCCAAAGTTTCATCAAGATATAAGCTCACAACTTATTAACAAATAAAGGACATTACAATAACATAAAAGTGATTGAGGGAAATTCAACAAATAAAGCATGATCATGGCTAAGTCAAATGTAGCGATCATGACCATGTAGTCACAAGTGGTTTAAGCATGTTTCGTAGAAAGTACGTTATCAAACTAAGGTGTATCAATAGCCTACGATCTAATCTGTTCATAAGCCACATTAGAACCTATGTAAACACTCATCATCTCGTGTACATGTTGCCTTTCACACAACACAATTAGGCATTTAAGACCAAATCCCTAAGGGTATTCACTTACACAAGATACTTACCTCAAACAAGCCAAAACAATACTCTAACAGGCCACCTCTGAATGGGTCAAATCTAGCCAAAAACAACTCAACAATATAAAACACAGCTATAGAAATTGATTCCAATCAATGAAGCTCTAATCATTATCAAAAATCTAAAACTCAAGCAAAAGGTCAACCCAGGCCCACCTCCCATAACCCCATAAACGTCACATATTTCAAACACTCATTAAAATACGAGTCCAACCATGAACTTCCAACTTGTAAAATGGACGCCAAATCATACCAAACCAACTCCGATTGATCTCAACCTTTGCACACAAGTCATAAATGACACAACAGACTTATTCCAACTCCCGAAACAAAAATCCAAACCTGATATCAACAAAGTCAACCCTCGGTCTAACTTATCAACTTTTCAACTTTCGCCAATTCAATCCAAAACGACCTACGGACCACCAAATCAACATCCGGACATACGCCTAAGTCCAAAATCACCATACGAAGCTATCGAAGCCACCAAAACTCCATTCCGAAGTCGTCTACACAAAAGTCAATCTCCGATCAACTCTTTCAACTTAAGCCTTCAACCTTGGGACTAATTATCTCAATTCACTCCGAAACCTCCCATGAACCAATCCAACTGCCCCGACAAGTCACATAACCATAACTAAACCTATAATAGGCAAAATAGGGGAACGAGGCTACAATACTCAAAACAACCGGTCGGATCGTTACAGTTAAGGACATTGAGGTCAAGTTTTTGGACCAATAGGAATATTTTCAAATGACTAAGCCGGTCTTTCTTTTCCACATTCTTATAATTTAATTATTTTCACACTAAATACATTTGAGTTCAATTTGAGTTCGGTTTCGCGGTATATTTTTGTCTATCCTAAAAATCAGATAACAATTGAATTTATACGTGGTCTTAAGGATACGTGATCTAAATTGATATAAATGACGAATAATCAAATTGAAATTAAAATTAAGTAATAAATAAAGGAATGCAAACCACCAAAGCTAAAAAATGATGACCACATTTGTTAGTCCTTCTTGGGTAGGGATCGATTATAATTGAAATTGGAATAAGATAATTAGATAATGATTCAAGAGACCAATCTATAATTATATTTTTTGATGAGATTGCATGTGTGCTTAAAAATAATTAGACCCCCTCTATATAGTAGAGGAATCCTACTTTAGGTACAACTTCATATAACGTGAAAAATCTCCTGATTTGCTAATTATACGGTTCCATTGATTCGTGCCGAGATTCCCGCCGCGATGCTCGTCCCACTACGGATATTCTAGATTTCCGTTATTTAGGTTCGAGGGTCCCCCCTCGAGCATGTTTGGGGTTAGCATCGGTTTCGAATAACAAGCTCGGTGTTCTCCACTCGAGCATGTTTGGAGCCATCACCGGTTCTGAATAACGGGCTCGGCGTGATTCGAGGATGGACATTCTGACCTCGTGTTCTACTTTGATGAAACTCGGGGTCGATCTTCAAGTCTTTTCGTTTTGAGCCTGATCTCTCGTGAAATAGTCGAGCCCGATCTTGACCTTATACAGTCGAGCCCATTTCGACTATATATAGATAGTCCCCTCGTTTTTCAAAGAGTAATGACAATGAATGATATGAGCCTCAGATCTTCACTATGCAAGCTCTCGGTTCTTACTTTGATAAGTAACGATAGACTTATGACGTAAGTGATACGAATTTCATTCAATGACTGATGGTCAAAATCCTCAAGTCTAGCCAAAACTCGATCGGATCGGTCAACAAAATTTCAATGCCTTGTTCTTAAGATGTCTTCGAGCCGTGTTTATGTGGCCATAGCCTCTATAGTTCAGGTAATGCCAAACAAGCTTTGTGCCCTCATGTTTCGTTAACCCTGAATAACCTTAGCCTTTTAATTCGGGCGTTGCCGAATAAGTTTTGTGCCCTCGAATGCTGCTAACTTGGAGTGGCCTTAGCCTTTAAAGTTTGGGGGTTTCCTAGTAGGTCTTATGTCCCCTCGAATATAGTTAACTCGAAACAGCCTTGGCTTTTTAATTAGGGTGTTGCCAAATAAGCTTTGTGCCCTCGAGTACTATTAACTTGAAATGGCCTTAGCCTTTAATTTTCAAGGGTTCCCTAATAGGTATTACATCCCCTCGAGTGTTTTAAACTCGAAACGGCCTTGGCCTTTTAATTCGGGCGCTGTCAAATAAGCTTTGTGCCCTCGAGTACTGTTAACTCGGAATGGCCTTAAAGTTCGGGGGTTGCCTAATAGGTCTTACGTCCCCTCAAGTGCTGCTAACTCGAAATGGCATTGGCCTTTTAATTCGGGCATTACCAAATAAGCTTTGTGCCCTCGATTACTGTTAACTCGGAACGGCGATAGAGTTTATAGTTTGGGGGTTTCCTAATAGGTCTTACATCCCCTCGAGTGCTGTTAACTCGAAACGGCCTTGGCCTTTTAATTCGGGTGTTGCCAAATAAGCTTTGTGCCCTCGAGTACTGCTAACTCGGAACGGCCTTAACCTTTAAAGTTTGGGGGTTGCCTAATAGGTCCTACGTCCCCTCGAGTGCTGTTAACTCGAAACGGCCTTGGCCTTTTAAGTTCGGGGGTTGCCTAATAGATCTTACGTCGCCTCGAGTGCTAATAACTTGGACAGTCTGAGTTTGTTTTTCGGACGATAGTCCCCGAGTGAGAAAGTGATTATTCGAATTCAGACTAAGGCAGCCCATGGGCTCGTGTTTTGGACTGTAGTCCCCGAGTGAGAGAGCGATTATTCGAACTCAGATTAAGACGGCCCTTGGGCTCATTTTTCGGACTGCAGTCCCCGAGTGAGAGGGTGATTATTCGAACTCAGGTTAAGGCGGCCCTTGGGCTCGTTTCCTTTAGGGGATTGTAAGTAGGGAGTTCCTTGAGAAATGTGAATGAGAAGCTTTAAAAGACAAGCCGTTTGCAAAGAAGAGATTTCACTTTATTCTGCCATGTATATGTACAAGTTTTGTGTTAGGGTTCGATCAGTCTGTGTGAATACGGCTCATTTGACCATTTGGCCTTTTCATTGAATCCAATTGATCGAGACCCTTCAATCATGAAGTCTCTTTCCATGCTAAAATAGATATCAGAGGGAATGAATGTAAGCTTCATGCTATTGTCATGATCATCACCACTGGTTCGTTACCAGCCTTTGGTTCTATGTTAGCACGATTTACGTGTTGCCTCATTAAAAATCTTGCGGTAAAACCCATTTGGGACAAAACCGGTCCAAGGGAAAATGAGTGCTACACGTGCTTTCAGACCCAACATTTCGTATTGTACCTTGTTTGATACCTGCAAGCGTTAGTCTAAAATATAAATAAAATAAAGAAAAGGGTCGCACCTTGGCATTAATATTGCTTCAGGTGAGTTATTTTCTAGTCATTCACCGTTCATCGTCCCAAGCTTGAAAGATCCTTCTCCGGTGATTTCGATGATAAGATCCTTCCTAGTTCGGCCCCAACATTCCCTAGCTCGATTTCCGTGTGTTCGGTGTGATATTTCTTAGTACCATATCCCCGACGTCGAAGCATCGAACTTTGGTCCTTTTGTTGTAATACCTCTTGATTCATTACTTTTGGGCAGCCAACCGAACAAGGGTGGCTTCGCGCCTTTCATCTAGCAGCTCCAGGTTCGTATTCATCGACTCGATGCTTTTTGAGGCCCGATGGACCTATCGAAGCTGTTTTTGGTCATGAGTCCTTGGTTGCTCTAGCATCGGTCCTCCCTCCTCTCATTTCTTATTGAGTTTCGCCCGGACCCACTGCTCCTTCTATCTCTATATATAGCTGATACCGTTCCCTGTTTGGTCTTGGTTCATGATCGATATCTCTTTGGCTCTGTCGAGGATCTTTTTGGGATAGATAGACCCCAAAGGGGCCCCGATCTGAAAATCTTCGACTCTATTAAGTTCTGCTTTAGTTGCTGTGAAGCCACCGAGCTCCGAATATTAAGCCCCTGCATGAAGGCTTGAACAGCCCAATCATCGGCGACCGGCGGCAGATCAATCCGTTCTGTTTGAAACCGGGACACGAACTCTCTGAGCATCTCGTTGTCCTTTTGTTTGACTTTGAAAAGGTCCGATTTCCTAGTCTCGACCTTGATGGCACCTGCATATGCCTTTACGAAAGAATCTGCAAGCATAGCAAATGAGTCAATAGAATTAGGAGGTAATTGTGATACCATATCATAGCTCCCTTTGACAGGGTCTCCCCAAATTTTTTTAACATAGCAGACTCGATCTTATCGTCCTCCAGGTGTTACATGTTCGTTCGGATCGATTGTTCCGTTATACTTGGGTATTTCAGTCATACAAAATTTCTTGGGGATCAGCTTCGGAGCTGCGCTTGGCGGGAAAGGTCTTTGCACGAACTTCCTGGAGTCCAGGCCCTCCAATACTGGAGGTGTTCCTGGGATTTGGTCTACCCTAGAACTGTAGGTTTCCACCATTTTGTTGTTGGCCTCGATCTTTTTTCTCCCCTGATTCAAACCGTTTTGTCAGCTCCCCCAGCTTCTTTATAGCCTCGGGGTTAGTCCCTGATTCATGTTCATTCGACCTTTCTACGACTGATTTGTCCCGGGCTCATCCCTATTCGGTGCACAACTTTGGTTTTGTAACTGAGCTATCGCTACTTGTTGAGCCTACAACATTTCAAATATCACTCGTAGGTTGATCCCGTCGTCTTCAATGTTTTGGGTTTTGCGAGTTTCCGATCAGACTTCTTTATAAACGCTATTTCTAGGGTCGATAGGCAGGTTCGTATCGACAACCACATGTGAATTAGCGTCAATCTAATCTGCGATTTGAATCTCGTTACCGGGCGATACGTTATTATTTTCACCTTGGTGACCGGATTCGAAGTCGACATGCAGTGGTGCCGATTGAAAGTTATACATCTCTGTATTATAGCCTGGAATTAAAGACACTTCAAAGAGCAAGTGTGAAGCAGTGTGTGTTATGGAGATTTGTATCAAATAACTACTATTATCCTCAGCCCCACGGTAGGCGCCAAACTTTTTACCCTAAAAATCGGATAACAATTGAATTTATACATGGTCTTAAGGATACGTGATCTAACTTGCTATAAATGACGAATAATCAAATTGAAATTAAAATTAAGTAATAAATGAAGGAATGCAAACCACCCAAGCTAAACAATGATGACCAAGTTGGTTGGTCCTTCTGGGGCAGGGATCAATTATAATTGAAATTGGAATAAGATAATTAGATAATGATTCAAGAGACTAATCTATAATAGTATTTTTTGATGAGATTCCAAGTGTGCTTAAAAATTATTAGACCCCCTCTATATAGTAGAGGAATCCTACTTTAGGTACAACTCGATATAAGCTAAAAAGTCTCCTGATTTGCTAACTAAATGGTTCCATTGATTCGTGTCAAGATTCTCGCCGCGATGCTCGTCCCACTACGGATATTGTGGCTTTTCGTTATTTAGGTTCGAAGGTCACCCCTCGAGCATGTTCGGGATCAGCATCGGTTCCGAATAACGGGCTCGGTGTTCTCCCCTCGAGCATGTTCGGGGCCGCATTGGTTCCAAATAATGGGCTCGGTGTTCTTCGAGGACGGACATTCTGACATCATGTTCTACTTCGATGAATATCGGGGTCGATCTTCAACCCTTCTCGTTCCGAGCCCGATCTGTCGTGCAACAGTTGAGCCCGATCTTGACCGTATACAGTCGAGCCCAATTTCGACCGTAAATAATTTTTTGTGGCTCACGTGTTAAGGAATCCCGACCATTTTTTTTTATTTACCATTTCTTTCGTGATTTTTGGAAAAACCTTGTAGATTCACTGTATTACTGCTGTTGCATTCTTCTCTCTTTGTGTTCTCTCTTTAAAGGTGCTCTGCTATTTACTTTTAAATGTTCTTCAACATTATTCTATGTTTGCTTAACTAAAAGCTGTGTAGATTTAGTTCCTTCACTGAGCATGTTTTACTAGTTTGAGTGAAGTCTTCCTATGTGTAACCTTATGTCGTTGTCTACCCTTAAATCCGGATAACAATTGAATTTGTTCGTAGTGCTAAGGATCCGTAAATCAATTTGATACAGTGTAAAATATAACGTAAATGATTAAAAGATAATAAGCAGAAGAAAATAGCCAAACCACAAGTATCCAATAGTTAGTGACGAAATATAAGAAATAAGCAAGCGTTTTGATGAACAATGATAATGGTAATGAATAGCAGTAAAGTATTTTGTTTCTCTCTCGTGTCGTACAATAATAGATGGATGCTCTTTTTATAGGTAGATAAAAAAGTCCTAAACATGGTAGAAGTCTAATTTACAAAGTAAATCCCTTGAATTACAGGATGAAATATCCTGAAATGATGTTTTAACGTCTATAATGGTTGAGATAATTGCTCCTGGCGAAATATCCGGAATTGGCGAGATATACGGTTTGAATCTGATCCCTTGCTACGAGGTGTCCCCTGGCCGACCGATATCGGTTGTCCCATTTCGGCTTCTCCAGCCTATGTATCCAATTTGCTGATTTCGGACCGGGGCGGCCCGGCCTCACATTATGCCCGGACCCGACTTCACTCAATTGCGTTTGACCCAATACAGATAGTCCCCTCGTTAATTGGAGAGTAAGGACAAAAAACGATATGAGTTACCAGCCTTTGAACTTCTTGGCTAAGCGATCGATATCTCCACTAAACGTGACGCGAAAGCAAAGCTGTCAAAATTGCTTATCCCCAAAAAGATCCTATGTGTGACTGTAGCGTTGTGATGCACACAACCGTCGATGCCAGAAATCATTACCTGCCTTTTCTGCAGAACCTTGTACCTTTTTATTGCATTTAATGCGTGCATTTAATGCCGCTCACCTCGTGTTTCGTGCTGCCGCTTTTTGGGAAAGTATAAATACTTCCTCCCCCTTTGGATCAGTCTGTTTTTCTTCACGCTATTAATCACTTTGTCTCTTTCGATCTTCTTAACCAGAAAACCCTTTAGTCTTCTTCATCAGAAACTTCAAATTTTCTTAAACTTTTCTTGTTTCTTGCTTCCGCTATCCCAATGGCAAAAACTTCTAAGTCAGTTCCTCATAGGCAAAATTCCCCTGCCCAGTCTGTTGAAGAGGCAGAGCCCATCCGCACTGAAGAGCCCTCTATGGAACCTTCATTGAAGGCCTTCATACCAGTGGGATGCTTCATAGGCTCCGACTTTAAGGTCGAGAAACCGTCCCCGGTACCCGATCGAGGTGAATCGGTTTCAGACTATATCAATTCGATCACACCAAAGCACCTTGAGAGGGTGAAGGCTGAGTGCCATTGGACAGATAAGGAAATAATAATACCTTCTCCCAAAGAAGCCATTACCACACATGTGGAGGGGTACCTTAATGTATATACTTACCCGTTCACATTAGGACCCATAGACCCTTTGATTGTCGAGTTTTGTAGGAGATATCAGGTCACTTTAGCTAAAGTTCACCCTTCTGTGTGGCGCATAGTTTACCTTTTTCGTAGATAAGGTCGAGGGGGGACACCCTTTTACCCTCGACCATTTGCTTCGATTATACATCCCCAGAATGTTCCGAGGGGGGCTGATTAAACTAGCTCGTCGGGCCAGTAAGGCTCCGTTCTCGAGCATTGACGAAGACAGGGATCGGGCTGGATGAGCCGATACGTCCAAATTAAAACTTCTGACCTGATCCCTGCCGATAATATGCCGTTCCCCGAGAAGTGGAACATGAAACGTAAGTGCTTCCCTATTCGACTTCTTTCATTACTATCTTTCAGCGTATAACTGATGTGTTATCATGTGCAGCCGTTTCCCAGGCACCGGCCGTGATCGATGACCTGATGGGATGGGTCAGGAAAATCGTGGCCCAGAGGTCCTATTCCGAGCGGGCCTGGAGGGAAATATCGAAAGGTCTTTGGGAGGCTAAAAACCATGGTGAGCTTCATCTATATTCATCTTTCCCAGAACAATCGGCACCAATACTTAGTATTCTGAAACTATGCTTTGCAGGTCTCTCGAAAGATGTCGAGTTGAGGTCGGCAATTACCGGTGGGACAGTTCCTCGTCCCCTTCTCGTGTCGGAGAAGGAAGGAGGAAAGAAAAGAAAAAGGGCTCCCGATCAAGCTGAGCCCGAAAAGAAGAAAGGTAGAAAGAAGATGGCGGCTCGTAAGATCACAGCCCCCGATGCCTCTATCAATCTGAGTGACGACTCTGAGGGGGCAAAGATCCCTGAACTTGACAAAACCCCTCGGGAAGTCCCCGAGCCCATTATGGAGGAAACCGGTGCCTCTCCAGAAGCAAATATTAAGATGGGAGTAAGGGCCGTAGATCGGGCCAATGTGCAGGAGGCGGCTCGGAGATCTTCGGATCCTTCTCAGCGACAATCCGAGGCGCTGGGATACATACGCCGAGCAAGGTGCCGGCCACGGCAGGGGTCTTCGAGGAATTTTTCGACGGGGTGCCATCGGCCGATACTTTTGGCCTTGAAATCCCCAGAAGGAGTCCCCCAGCCAAAACAAGTGGTACGTCGGCTGGTATTAAGTTAGTAGATAAGTTCCCCGCACCGAGCTCGAACCCTGAGAGGAGTCGGGTGATAACCCTTGCTATCCCCGAGGACGCCCGAGCATTAGGCCCCCCGGTAGGCATAGCAAGCTACCTCCACAGCTTGGCAACCGAAGAGGACCGAGCTGCTATGAACGCTGTGGACTGGGCTTGCTTGTTCAACGAGGCTCAGCAGGCACTGAACAAAGTAAGTTTACTTGTTTACTTTAAATTATATTAAATACTTTGGTCGACAACTAAAAATCTTCCGCTTGAATTTTCCACAGTCATCGGTGCTTCATCACGAAGTGTTCCTTCGTATCAAGGAAGGAATGGCACAAGAGTGGGAGCGACGTCAGCGGCTTAAAAATGAATTGGCCAATCTCCGGGCCGAACTGAACTCCGCAAGGAAAGAACGTGCCTCTTGCGTTGATCGGTTGGGGAAAATGGACAACCGGTTGGATCAACTTCAGACCGAGCTGAGTGAGGCCAAAGCTGAGGTGAGCAGTTGGAGAATCAAGACCGAGCTTCTAACTGCAAAGACAATGACACTTCAAGGACAGGTCTCGGCAGCTCAGGAAACAATCGGAGCCCTGACTAAGGACAATGAATACCATCGGCTCCAAGTTGAATCGTCCAACCAAGACCGGGCGGCCCTGGCCAACCGGCTTCAGGAAGAAAAATTAGAAATCGCTGCTACTAAGGCCAAAGCTGATGGCTTGATAGCTCAGTATAGAGCTGATGCAGAATTAGCTCACGAGCAATCAAAGGCGCTGACCGAATACACTCAATGCCAAACTCGCCTTACTGTTCTCGAGGAGCTTCAGGCCCGTGGCTTCGATTTGTCTTCCGATGTCGCTGAGGCGTCGAAAATCGAGGATGAAATGAGAAGGAAAACATTTCCTGAAGGTTACGAAGACGGCTCAGATTGACATTGTCTTGTTTTCCACAGCCTGAATGATGTAACTATCCCACTTGAT
>MCJB01052041.1:7231-19585 GCA_002018475.1 Nicotiana obtusifolia
GAGGCAGAGCGGCGAGGGCAGCATCTGTTGATCCACCAGCTACCCCAGCTCAGGAACAGGCTCCAGCAGCACCAGTTCAGGCACCAGCTGTGCTATCGCTATTCCAGGTCTTCAGGAGAACTTGGATCAGATATTATCCATTTACACTGGCCTGGCTCAGGCGGTTTTAGCCACCACAGCCGCAACTACTTCACAGGCCGGGGGAGGCAATCAGACTCCAGTTGCCCGTACGCTTGAGCAGGTAGTGCAGGGACTTCAGATGCCGGGGGTATCTCCAGCCCAGCCAGTTGCACCAGCTCAGGCATTCATACTACCAGTTATGCCAGATGATGAGCAGCGCCGCCTTGAGAGGTTTGGCAGACTCAAGCCCCCGTCATTCAGTGCTGCAGAGGGCGAGGATGCCTAGGGTTTTCTTGACAAGTGTCAGCGAATGCTCCGGACAGCCGGGATTCTTGAGTCTAGTGGTGTGGCATTCACCACCTTTCAGTTTGCGGGAGCTGCCTTTAATTGGTGGGAGGCGTATGAGAGGCGTAGGCCGGTTGATGCAGCGCCCCTTACTTGGCAGCAGTTCTCCGCTCTTTTCTTGAAGAAGTATGTGCTGCAGTCCCGCAGAGAGGAGCTGTGCAGACAGTTATAGTGGCTGCGACAGGGGGATATGACGGTGTTACAATATGAGTTGAGATTTTCTGAGTTGGCTCGACATGCTAACTGGATGGTACCGACTGATCGTGAAAGGATCAGGATGTTTGTGGATGCCTTAACTATCATCTCCGTATCCTCATGACCGGGGAGAGAGTATTGGGTGCTACCTTCGAGGAGGTGATTGATATAGCTCGCGAGATTGAGACGGTTCGCCGTCAGAAGCGAGAGGAGAGGGAGGCTAAGAGGCCTCGAGGATCGGGTAGTTACAATGGTACTCCTTTGAGAGGCCAGTTTCAGCAGGGTAGAGGCCGTTCCTTCAGGCCTGCTCAGCCAGCCCGTCCAGAATACCGTGGGGCATCTGCAGGTCGTGGTCATCATGGGCTGCAGCAAGGCCAGTCATCACTCAGTGCCCTTCCAGTTCATTCTCCGTCAGCCCAGGGTCCTTCTAGGCCGAGTGCATCTGCTAGAACCCCAGTGAACTGTTATGATTGTGGCGAGACGGGCCACATGCGGAGGCAGTGTCCTTATCATGGTGGTAGATCGTTCCAGCAGAGGGGTCAATCCTCGACTTCTGATCCAGTTGCTTTACCAACCGCCCAGCCAGTTAGGGATGGAGGTCAGGCAGCCAGATGTCGCCCCAGAGGGGGAGGTCGAGCAGGCGGTGACCAGGCTCGATTCTATGCTATTCCAGGCAGGACAGATGCCAACGCTTCAAATGCCGTTATTACAGGTATTGTTTCAGTCTACCACAGAGATGCCTCTGTATTATTTGATCCCAGTTCCACTTATTCGTATGTGTCTTCATATTTTGCTCATTATTTGAGTACGCCCTGGGAGTTTCTTGCTTTACCTGTTCATGTGTCTACCCCGGTAGGCGACACTGTTGTTGTAGACAGTGTGTATCGGTCGTGCGTAGTAATTATTGTGGGTCTGGAGACCCGAGTGGATCTATTGCTACTAAGCATGGTAGATTTTAATGTCATTTTGGGCATGGAATGGCTATCTCCATGTCGTGCTATTTTAGACTGTCATGCTAAGACAGTTACCTTGGCTATGCCGGGTGTGCCACGGATCGAGTGGCGTGGCGTGACCGATTATATTCCTAGTAGGGTGATATCATACTTGAAAGCCCAGCGTATGGTTGGGAAGGGTTTCCTTGCATACCTAGCGTTTGCGAGGGATGTTGGAGCCGAGACTCCAAGCATCGATTCTGTTCCAGTTGTGCGGGATTTCCGGATGTATTTCCTGCGGACCTGCCGGGCATGCCATCGGACAGGGACATTGACTTGGTATCGACTTGGTGCCGGGCACCCAGCCCATTTCTATTCCACCGTATCGCATGGCACCAGCGGCGTTGAAAGAATTAAAGGAGCAACTTCAGGAACTCCTAGACTAGGGGTTCATTCGCCCTAGTGTGTCACCTTGGGGTGCACCGGTTCTATTTGTAAAAAAGAAAGATGGCACGATGAGAATGTGCATCGATTATAGGGAATTGAACAAGGTAACAATCAAGAACAAATACCCTTTGCCTCGCATCGATGATTTATTTGACCAGCTTCAGGGAGCACGAGTGTTCTCTAAGATTGATCTCCGTTCAGGATATCACCAGTTAAAGATCAGGGATGCAGATATTCCTAAGACTGCTTTCCGGATTAGATATGGCCACTATGAGTTTCTTGTTATGTCTTTCGGGCTAACCAATGCCCCAGCAGCGTTCATGCAGTTAATGAACAATGTATTTCGGCCTTATCTGGATTCGTTCGTGGTGGTATTCATTGATGATATTCTAGTGTATTCGCGTAATCAGGAAGAGCACGCAGAACATTTGCGAGTTGTATTACAGAGATTGAGGGAGGAGAAGCTTTATGCAAAAATTCTCTAAGTGCGAGTTTTGGCTCAATTCAGTGGCTTTCCTGGGACACGTGGTGTCCAGCGAGGGTATACAGGTTGATCCAAAGAAAATAGAGGCGGTCCAGAGTTGGCCTAGACCGTCCTCGGTCACAGAGATTCGTAGCTTTCTTGGGTTTGCAGGCTAGTATCGCCGGTTTGTTCAGGGTTTCTCATCCATTGCGTCGCCCTTGACCAAATTGACCCAGAAAGGTGTTCCATTTGTATGGTCGGACAAGTGTGAGGAGAGCTTTCAAAAGCTCAAGACAGCCTTAACCACAGCTCCAGTATTGGTTCTACCATCAGCCTCAGGTTCATATACCGTATATTGTGATGCTTCGAGAGTTGGGATCGGTTGTGTACTAATGCAGGAGGGTAGAGTTATTGCTTATGCTTCTCGTCAGTTGAAGCCTCATGAGAAGAACTGCCCCGTGCATGATTTGGAGCTGGCTGCCATAGTTCATGCTTTAAAGATTTGGAGGCATTACTTGTATGGCGTATCTTGTGAGGTATTTACTGATCACCGTAGCCTTCAACATTTGTTCAAGCAAAGATGGCTGGAATTGCTCAAGGATTATGATATTAATATACTATACCATCCAGGGAAGGCCAACGTGGTGGCCGATGCTTTGAGCCGAAAGGCAGTAAGCATGTGGAGCTTGGCATACATTCCAGTTGGAGAGAGACCTCTTGCAGTCGATGTCTAGACCTCGGCCAATAGTTTTGTGAGATTAGACATCTCGGAACCCAATCGGGTATTGGCTTGCATGGTTTCTCGGTCTTTGTTATACGATCGCATCAGGGAGCGTCAGTATGACGATCCCCATTTGCTTGTCCTTAAGGACAGAGTCCAGCGTAATGATGCTAAAGATGTGACCATCGGCGACGATGGAGTGTTGAGGATGCAGGGCCGGATTTGTGTACCCAATGTGGATGGGCTCCGAGAGTTAATTCTGGAGGAAGCCCATTGCTCATGGTGTTCCATCCATCCGGGTGCCGCAAAGATGTACTAGGATCTGAAGCAACATTATTGGTGGAGAAGGATGAAGAAGGATATTGTGGGATTCGTAGCTCGGTGTCTCAACTGTCAGCAAGTAAAATATGAACATCAGAGGCCGGGTGGTTTGCTTCAGCAGATAGCTATTCCCGAGTGGAAATGGGAGCGGATCACTATGGATTTTGTTGTTGGACTCCCACGGACTTTGAAGAAGTTCGATGCTGTTTGGGTTATTGTGGATCGACTGACCAAGTCCGCGCACTTCATTCCTGTGTGTACTACCTATTCTTCAGAACGGTTGGCAAGGATTTATCTCCGAGAGATTGCCTGGTTGCATGGTGTTCCAGTTTCTATCATTTCGGATAGAGGTACTCAATTTACTTCGCAATTCTGGAAAGCCGTGCAGAGGGAGTTGGGTACTTAGGTGGAATTGAGCACAGCATTTCATCCTCAGACGGATGGGCAGTCAGAACGTACCATTCAGATACTGGAGGACATGTTGCGTGCATGTGTTATTGATTTCGGAGGTTCATGGGATGAATTTCTACCGCTTGCAGAGTTCACTTATAACAACAGCTACCAGTCAAGTACTCAGATGGCTCTGTATGAGGCTCTGTATGGGAGACGGTGTAGATCTCCGGTTGGTTGGTTTGAGCCCGGCGAGGCGAGGATATTGGGGACTGACTTGGTTCAGGATGCTATAGAGAAGGTGAAAATAATCCAGGAGAGTCTCCGTACAGCGCAGTCGAGGCAAAAGAGTTATGCCGACAGGAAGGCTCGAGATGTGTCCTACATGGTCGGCGAGAAGGTCTTGCTGAAGGTTTCGCCCATGAAAGGCGTTATGAGATTCGGGAAGAAAGGGAAACTGAGTCCTCGGTTCATTGGGCCATTTGAGGTGCTTCGAAGAATCGGGGAGGTGGCTTATGAGCTTGCTTTGCCACCCAGTCTGCCGAGTGTACACCCAGTATTTCATGTTTCCATGCTCCGGAATTATATTGGAGACCCGTCTCATATTTTGGACTTCAGCACGATTCAGTTAGATGATAATTTGACGTATGAGGTGGAGCCAATGGCGATTTTGGATCGTCAGGTTCGGAAGTTGAGGTCCAAGGAGATAGCTTCAGTGAAAGTTCAATGGAGAGGTCGGTCCGTGGAGGAGGCTACCTGGGAAACTGAGCCATAGATGCGGAGCAGATATCCTCACCTATTTGGGACTTCAGGTACGCTTCTTGACTCGTTCGAGGACGAACGTTTGTTTAAGAGGGGGAGAATGTGACGACCCGGCCAGTGGTCTCGTGGGTTACCACTCCGTCTTCCCCATTCCTACTTCATTTACGCTTCGTTATTCGTGTTTTATGTGATCGAGTTGAGTAGTTTGCGTTCGGAGTGAATTTGGTAAGAAATGAGACACTTAGTCTCTTTTAAGAAGGTTTAAGTTGAAAAAGTCAACTGGATGTTGACTTATGAGTTAGAGGGTTCGGATGTGAATCCCGAAGGTTCGGTTAGCTTCGGGAGGTGATTTATGACTTAGGAGTGCGATCGGAATTGATTTTGAAGGTCCGGTGTAGAATTAGGTTTGAATTGGCGAAGTTAGAATTTTGGCGATTTTCGGTCGATAAGCGAGATTTTTATCCGAGGGTCGGAATGGAATTCCGACAGTTGCTGTAGTTTCGAGATGTGAATTAGGACGTGTGTGTGAAATTTTAGGTCATTCGAACGTGGTTCAGTTGGGTTTAGATCAAAAGAGCAATTTAGAAGATTTTTGAAAATCATTAGGCTCTAATCCTATATGAATTTGATGTTGTGATGTTGATTTGAGCGTACCGAAGGTTGGAACAAGTTTGAATAATGATATGGGATATGTTGGCGTGTTTGGTTGAGGTTCCAGAGGCCTCGGGTGAGTTTTGGGTGGTTAAACGGATTAAACCATCGTTGGAAAAGCAAAAGTTGCAGAAAAACCAGGTGAGAATGCGGACCGCATAACTCAAATGCGGACCGCATAACTCAAATGCGGACCGCATATCTCACAGAGAAGTCGCAAAAACAAGCAGAAATCTGGGCAAGATTCGCGACCAAAATGCGGCCAGAATGCGAACCGCAAACCTGAAATGCGAACCGCATATTTAACAGTGGAGATCGCATATTGGGACAGAAACTTGGACAAAATCTACGTCAGGAATGCTACAAGAATGCGATTGCAAACCATGAAATACGAACCGCAAACTTCACTTTGTGTTGATTTCGCGGTGAAGGCTAGGGCTATCTTCGCGATGGCTACGTCAAATATGCGAACCGCATACTTGTTATGCGACAGGTATGCGATCGCATAATTGGCCGAGCAAGGGTGTTTTAACTCGATTTTTGACCGCTCTATAAATAGAACTCAGTGCCCATTTTGCCATGCAAAACCCTTTTCCGTTACCCACGAAGGGAAACACCTCCAAACACCATAGAATCACAACAAATCAACCTCAGAACTACATCCAAAGGAGATTTTCTTGAATAAATTCTTAAAGGGAGGAGTTTTGGTCACCTCAAACATACTTGGGGCCATAAAACTCGGATTGAAGCAAGTTTTGAAGAAACTCTCGGAGGGGTTTTAAGGGCAACATCAGGGTAAGTATTCCTAACTCAATTTTGAAAGATTTGCCTAAGATTATAGCTGTTTTTAGCATTTTTACTGGTGATTTAAGTTGGGAAAATTGTGGAAGACCCTAAGCTTGGACTTTGGGACATAGAGGTCGAGCCGATGTCAGAATTTAATAAATCTTGTATGAATGAACTCGTGATGAGATAAGGAACCCGTTGAGGTAAAAGTTCCTGAATTCGGGATTTCTTAGTAATTTTGATTGTTTTTGCGTGGGCTTTGTTCCCTCGACATTGTGACGTAATTGTTTGGAATTTGGATAGATTCGACGCACGTGGAGGCCAATTCAAAAGGCAAAGGCGTCGTGGGCTAAGGATTTAGCCGGATTGAGGTGAGTAATGATCTTAAATGATGTTCTGAGGGTTTGAAACCCCGGATTTGCACATCGTAGTGCTATATTGAGTTGAGACTCGCGCTCGATGATGAGCGTGGGGTCATTTACTATTGGGGATGGTGACTTGGTCCATCCCGATTGATGACTTTTACTACATATTTGATCGAAACCTATTTGATATCATCATGTTTTGGGCTGATTGCCATGTTTGGGCTTCTTGCCGGTTATGTAAACCCTTCAGGGGTATTATTATTTGGGCTTCGTGCCGGTTATGTGAACCCTTCAGGGATAATTTATCACTGTCTTCTAACTGATTTGATTCATTTCCTAAACTCAGTTTTGAAATTTAAATGACTTTTCAAATGATGTAAATTGGATCGGGTGGCACGCCGCCACGGAATATGATAAATTGGATCGGGCGGCACGCCGCCACGGGAATATGATAAATTGGATCGGGTGACACGCCGCCACGGAAAAATGATAAATTGGATCGGGTGAAATGCCGTCACGAGATATTGCGCTACTAAACCCCCCACAGTAGGCGCCGGGTACCCATTGGATCGGGTGACACGCCGTCACGAGATATGACTTGGCCAGTCATGATATTTTCTTTTACTTCATGATATTGACTTGATTATTTACATGTCTTACTGTTTCATTATGGATCATGTTGTGCCATATGTGTTTCCTTACTCTCAGATGTTATTTATAACTATTACTCACTGAGTTGGAAGTACTCACATTACTCCCTGCACTATGCGTGCAGATTCAGGCGTTATCGGTTCCGCTCCGAGACATTGATTACTACTGTTAGAGCGACGACTCAGATACTACGAGGTAGCTGTTGGCGTCCGCAGCCCCGTATCTCTTTTATCATGTTATTTCCAATATCTTCAAACGATTGTGCCAAAGATTTTGTAATAGTAATCTTATTATTAGGACTTTCATTAGTTGCTCATGACTTTGTGACACCCCGGATCGGGCTGTAGTCAGGATGGTTCACTATATTTTTTCCGCAAATTACTGTTATTAAACGGTACTTGTATTATTTCCGTATTGTTTAACTGTTGAATGAAGTTTAGTTTGAATTAGCTGGCCTTGACTTCATGAGAGGCGCCATCACGATCATGGTTGGGATTTTGGCTCGTGATAAGTGTACGATGAACTTGATCAATTAAAGTCTGCGGGTCCTCCTTGGGGTCTGACCCGGTAAACATTGGAGAATCAAGATTAATAAAATCATGAACTCTCGCACTAACTGGTTTATCAGCAGCACCGGTATTCTGCCTCTGAGCCTGAGTAGCTACCAAGCTAGTCAACAACTGTACTACACTCTGCATATCCTGGTCTTTAGTACCAGATGGATGAACTGGAGATGCTGGGTGCCTTCTTATATCCTCTGGAGGAGAAGGAGCAAATGAGGTCTGAGACGGCATCTCACTTTGAGGCTCACTATGGCCTGCTCTGGCGGGAGGCACCTGACTGGTACCCTTTCCCGCAGCTATATCAAGGCGTCTACTAATCACTTGCTTCCTAGTTGTGGGAGTCGCTAAAAGGAACATGGTGAATATTAGAGATGAATACTTACGACTCAGCTCTACGCACGATCTAGATTTAGGAAGAAGGTAACAACCCTAGATGTCATGTAGCCTCCTGATTATAAATGTGTCGCGCTACACATGCATAATCAAGACTCTACTAGACACGGCTCATACACAATCCCTAGGACATATTGGCTCTGATACCACATTTGTCACGACCCAAACCGGAGGGCCATGACGGGCACCCGGGCCTTACTTGCCAAGTACCAACATACATTTTATCTAATCTTTCTTATTACCAATAAGGGCCGATGAGATCAGTATGAATGGAAGACAATAATCCTAATCAACCAAAAATTCTAGATAATGACATAAACATATATAACATGGCCGACAAGGCCGTCATGAAAAACTATACAACAAAAAGAAATTTGCCGACAAGGCAATCCCAACTATACATGCGTTGACACCTGTCTATGAGCCTCTAAAAGAACATAAGTGCTGCAATGTATACCAAGACAACAGCAAGTCCGGAGAAGGGATCTCGCCAATAAACGCTGAACTGGCAGCCTACTATGGTGGGGGAGCTGCACCTGCATGTCTATCATGACCTGCAGCACGAGGGCTACTGATATGAAATGCATGATACATATGTATATATACATAAACTTTTAAAACATACGCCTCTGTGGGCATCATCATCATCATATCATACCCGGCCGTAATAGGCTCAGTAAGAACGTACCCGACCATCATAAGGCTCGGCCGAATCGTACCCGGCCACGTGAAGCTCGGTAAAACCCAACTGATCAGTGGTTGCACAATAGGTGCCATACCCGGCCGACTATAGCGCGGCTCGGTAGAGTAAAATAGATACATATATATAATGCATGCTTGACTCATGAAAATACGTTCTAAGCCTTTTGGAGTGACGTAAGGTTGGTATCCTCTGTACACGTTATTAGGACTAACTCTTCACCATGAACCTTATAAGAATCAGGAAGTACCAACAACATTGATAATACAAGAACAAGAGAAGCAACATCAATGTCAATCGTTCCATAAGAGGGGAAACAATGTAAGTACTGCTAGCTTCTAAGAGTAGAGTTTCTTTGGGAGCTCGTTCATTACATCATGTACCATCGGAGTCGTGCAAAAGAAGGAAAGGGATAGCCTCACATACCTTGTATATACTGCCCCAATCTCAAGCTATGCAACTGTCACAACTCCTTAGTCTACAATAAGAGAAACGATACTATCGTTATCATTTAAGCGTCATAAGTATTATGTATCGACCATAACCTATTTTTCGATGAAACGGACAGCACCTCCCCTATATATATGAATTCACACAATTAAAAACAATCACCAAGCAGCCCAAACAACATAAATAATAATCATATTAAGCCTCCCAAAACAGTCCATGCACAAGCTAATCACTTCATACGTACGATGGCCACCGTAGTCGTGTTAAACGACCCGAAAATGTTGCGAAGAACTATCAGCCCACAAACCTAAATCTATATAGTGTTTCTCTACACCCTTCTTCCTCAAAACTCCACAAAACAGTAATAAAACATGCAGCCCAACAGCAACACAAAACAGTCCACAAAATAGTCCGCTACAAGTGAATAACTCGAACTCACGGCTTTCGATCACCGTCCCGTGAGTTCTTACATGTATAGAACGAATTTCCATGAATTCACAGGAGAAAAAATGTATGAAAGAGAGCATTAAACTTACCTTAATAGTTGGATAACTCAGCCCTTTCCTTGGTTCTTCAAACTCTAGGTTTCACCCCCAATTAGAACTTGAAAGAGAGGGAAAATCGATTAGGGTTTGTGTGGGATTTTTGGGGAGGGGTTGCAGGGGTTCAATTTGGTTTTGAAGGTCTGAAATAAGGGTGAAATAACTGATTTTATTATCCCTTAAAAGTCCTCTCTTTGCCGACTTTGAGACTTTTAATTTTGTCCTCTAATTTTGGTAAGTAGGTGATGCACCTACTTGTCACCTACCAATCTGCGCAGGTCTGCGGAAATACAATTATCTCTATACTCCGAGATCGTATTGACAAACAGTTTAATGAGTTGGAAACTATACTCATAGATCTTTAATTTGGTAGGTATATCACCCCGTACTTCCTTGTAAATTGGGAGAAAAGCTTAGAAACATTTGACCTAATGTTTAAGTAAAATTATGAACCTAAGTTGCGACAACTTTTGTCGACTTTTGTTTCATGACTCATTTGACTTCAAGACTTATGATACGGATATTATATGATTCAAATATCTTATAAAAATACCTCTTGAGTATATTAAGCACCTCTAGGTTTACCCGAAAATATGAGTTACAACATCCTTGATTCGTTTAACTCCTAATACTTGTTAATCACCCTTGTACACCCTTATATCACTTAAGACCAATAGGATTAACTTCTTATCATATCAAAGATAATTACTTCTTGGGCCTACGTAGACTAACTTACGACATAAGCTAACGTATGCAAATATGGGTTGTAACAGTTAGGACCCCCGAGGAAAAAAAAATCAGTATGGGCTAGTGAACAAGATATACTGAACATGAATTTGGGACCAGACGATTTGTTAATAGTCGACATCATGGGAATTTCAGAGACCACATTCCAGAAATAAGATAATTGACGACAGAAGAATAACCTTTAAAGGTCATTCAATAAGACGCCTTCCTTTAACAAGCGTTGTGAGCAAAGTCAAGCTTAAGGGACTAAGTGTGCCAATTAGACTTGGTGTCACTTCGTGAGTAATAAATTCAGTTATCCCTGGTACAGTACGGTAACTGCAAGCCGAGTAAGATTCATTGAAAATATGGAAAGACACCGAGGATGAAGAGGTAAAACATCTGCATGTAAAACCTCTGAGCATTGAATGCTAGTACTCCACTAAAGGGGGGGAAGATGGTGTGATATGGTATTAAGTCGGAGTTAAGTGATTCAGGTAACTACGGAATGGTAAATTAATAATGCGATAAAAATGCGAAAGGGATGAGATTGCACTTATTCAAATCCTACAGATTTGTTACTACTCCAGAACATTATGCAAGCACGACGCCGGGACGAAGCAGTAAGGATTCCCGCCCCATGATGTTATTGACAAATAAGTACGAATGATTAAGGAGCCAGTGCGAGAGGTAAGCTAAGACAAAAGAAATAACCCAAGAGAGATTACGGGGAATACATATATGAGAATGGACCAACGAGTAGTTAGTAGTTGATGCAGGAAGAGTCTAGTTGTGGCTAGATTAGAGGATACAGATAAATCAACAGATGCAAGAATAATGTAGTGAACCCCAACATAGGGAATTCAGTCTCGCAGATATGACATCATAATCCTTGAGAAATATTCATATGGGAGTTGGGTAGTTAAATGTACCTTATAAGTGTTACAGGAACAAAAGAGAGTGCCACTAGGGAGACAATCAAAATTTTGGTTCAGAAGCAACCCTACGAGCACAAGGGCGCGGAGATAAGTGACTAAGGATATTTATAGGTGAGTAAGAACATAAAAAATTCCATCGGGTATACGAGGTAATAAGCTCGGAGCTTTAAAAGAGTCAGAGGGCCTCCCATAATTACTATTATGAAAGGCTAGCTGAAGAAATAAGGAATAAGGCCTCAACCTAAGCATAGTGACCTTAAGAAGAAATGATCTTGTAACAACAGTCTCATTACTACATTGTATGCACTCTGTAAGAAAGTGGCACCTATTGTGGCTAATGAACGGGAAGTAAAAATAAGGAGTGATATTTGAAATCATATGAGTTACAGAAAGTTCCAGTATTTGTGGGCACTAAGATAAGCCAAGTATTCAGGCAGCAAGTGGCAGAATGACCAGGAAAAGTAATTGCTTATGTTTAAAGAGAACTGAGAAGGCACGAAAGGAAATCTATGGTGCTAGCAAGTTAAAGGAAGGTTGCAAGTTGTATAAATAGATATGTATAGGTTTTAAGTTAAATTATGGTAAGGAGACAAGATTTTAGGTAGATAGGAGCAAGGATAAGAAAAACTAAGCGAGAAGGTGACAAGAATAGGTAGGGCCTTGGGATTAAGCCCATCAAAACAAGAGAGTCGATGGTTTCCATAAGTTATAGAAAGCTCAGTATAGCCAGAATGAACTCGTAGGAGTTTAAGACTAAGAGCATGTAGGAGAGATGGAATTCTACCCTAGTAGTAGAATACCGGTGTAGTTGCAGATACGAGGATATTGTTTAGGCCTTTGATAGAATAATGATTTAAAGAAAAGGGATATCCTGAATTGCACGGGATTAAAAT